>WNGS01088563.1:0-10717 GCA_020271785.1 Procambarus virginalis
TCTCTGTGTACCTGCCTCGCCCCACCCTAAGTTTAATCACCTGTTCCTTCACTGTTGTCTTCCTCCTGAGTGACTGTGTAGTAGCTTTGGTTCAGTCTTGGCTTTATTAGCTATATCATTTCATACCTTTTCTCAGCTGCTCTTCTCACACTGACATACTCTTTCCTGGTTCTCTGGTATCTCTCTCTACTTTCTGGTGTTCTGTTATTACGGAAGTTCCTCCATGCCCTTTTATTCAACTCCTTTGCTTTCATACATTCCCTATTAAACCACGGATTCTTCCTTTGCTTCTCTGTTTTTTCCTGTTGGGCTGGGACAAACCTGCTTACGGCCTCCTGACATTTTTTGGGTGACATAGTCCATCATGTCTTGTACGGACTTGGTTCCGAGTTCTGTGTCCCAATTTATATCCCATAGGAATTTATTCATCTCCTCATAGTTTCCCTTTCGGTACGCCAGCCCTTTGGGTCCCAGTTCTTTTTTGGGGGTGATAATCCTAGCTCAACCAGGTACTCAAAGCTCAATACACTATGATCACTCATTCCCAAGGGGGCTTCCAACTTAACTTCCCTTATATCCGACTCATTTAGTGTGTGTGTGGTGTGTGTGTGTGTGTGTGTGTGTGTGTGTGTGTGTGTGTACTCACCTAATTGTACTCACCTAATTGTGCTTGCGGGGTTGAGCCTTTGGCTCTTTGGTCCCGCCTCTCAACTGTCAATTCACAGGTGTACAGATTCCTGAGCCTACTGGGCTCTATCATATCTACATTTGAAAACTGTGTATGGAGTCAGCCTCCACCACATCACTTCCTAGTGCATTCCATTTATTAACTCTGACACTGAAAAATTCTTTCTAACGTCTCTGTGGCTCATCTGGGTACTAAGTTTCCCCTGTGTCCCTTGTTCGTGTCCCACCCGTGGTGAAGAGTTTGTCTTTGTCCGCCCTGTCAATTCCCCTGAGATTTTGTAGGTGGTTATCATGCCTCCCCTTACTCTTCTGTTTTCCAGGGATGTGAGGTTCAGCTCCTTTAGCCTTTCCTCGTAGCTCAATCCTCTCAGTTCCCGGGACGAGCCTGGTGGCATACCGCTGAATCTTCTCTAACTTTGTCTTGTGTTTAACTAGGTATGGACTCCAGGCTGGAGCTGCATACTCCAGGATTGGTCTTACATAAGTGGTATACAGGGTTCTGAAAGATTCCTTACACAAATTTCTAAAGGCAGTTCTTATGTTGGCCAGTCTAGCATATGCCGCTGATGATATTCTTTGATGTGGGCTTCTGGGGACAGGTTCGGTGTGATATCAACCCCCAGATCTTTCTCTCTATTTGACTCTTGCAGGATTTCCCCTCCCAAATGACACCTTGTGTTCACCTCCTGCTCCCTTCTCCTAATTTCATCACCTTACACTTTCCGAGTTGAACTTTAGCAGCCATTTTCTAGACCATTCCTCCAGTTTATCCAGGTCATCCTGTAGTCTCTGTCTATCTTCATCCGTCTTGATTCTTCTCATAATTTTTGCATCATCAGCAAACATTGAGAGGAATGAGTCTATACCCTCCGGAAGATCGTTCACATATATTAGAAACAGGATGGGTCCAAGTACTGAGTATTGGGACCACGTTAGCTGTCTTCCAACTTTCTGGTAAGTCTCCTGTTTCCAGTGACCTGTTATACACCATAGAGAGTGGCACACTTAGTGCTTCTGCACCTTCCTTTAGTATCCATGGTGAGATTCTGTCAGGCCCATCAGCCTTTGTCACATCCAGCTCCAGCAGACACCTTTTGACCTCATCACTGGTGAGGTAAATTCCTCCAAGGTTGCTTGGTTTGCCACCTCCTCATTTAGTGCAGGGGCTTCTCCTTGTTCTATTGTGAAGACCTCCTGGAATCTCTTGTTGAGTTCTTCACACACCTCCTTGTCATTCTCTGTGTATCTGTTCTCCGCTTTTCGCAGCTTCATCACTTGTTCCTTCACTGCTGTTTTCCTCCTGATGTGGCTGTGGAGCAGCTTTGGTTGGGTCTTGGCTTTACTCGCGATGTCATTTTCAAACTGTCTCTCTGCTTCCCTCCTCACTCTGAGGTACTCATTTCTGGCCCTCTGGTATCTCTCCCTGCTCTCTGGTGTTCTGTTATTTCTGTAATTTCTCCATGTTCTTTTACTCAGTTGCTTCGCTACCTTGCATTCCTGGTTGAACCATGGGTTTTTCTGTTGTTTTTCGTTTTTCTCCTTTTGGACGGGGATAAACCTGTCTGCAGCTTCCTGGCACTTCTGGGTGACAAAATCCATCATGACCTGCACATTCTTGTCTCTAAGTTCTGTTTCCCATGGTATTCCTCTGAGGAAGCTCCTCATCTCGTCATATTTTCCTCTTCGGTAATTCAGTCTTTTTCCCTCCACTCCCATCCTTGGATAGGTTATCCCTACCTCCACCAAGTACTCAAAGGTCAGTACACTGTGGTCACTCATTCCTATGGAGGCTTCAACTTTGACTTCCCTTATTTCTGACTCATTCAGGGTGAATATCAAGTCGAGTCTAGCTGGTTCATCATTGCCTCTCACTCTTGTGGGTTCCTTGACATGCTGGCTCAGAAAATTCCTTGTTGCCACTTCCAAGAGTTTAGCTCTCCACGTATCTGCACCACCATGTGGGTCCCCATTCTCCCAGTCTATCTTTCCATGGTTGAAATCGCCCATGATTAAGAGTCTGGAGCCATTCCTGCAGGCAACTGAAGCTGCTCTATTATAGTAATGGTTGCCATGTTGTTCCTATCAAACTCCTGTCTTGGTCTTCTGTCATTTAGGGGAGGGTTGTAAATGACTGCCACTATTATCTTAGGTCCACCCATTGTTATAGTTCCTGTTATGTAATCTCTGAATCCGTCACAGCCCGGAATTTCCATCTCATCAAAACTACAGTCCTTCCTTATCAGCAGGGCCACTCCTCCACCTCCTCTCCCCTCCCTCTCTTTCCTTACTATATAGTAGTCCTTTGGAAACACAGCATCTGTTATGACTCCTGACAATTTTGTTTCTGTTAGTCCTATTACAGCAGGGTTTTCTTCTTGCACCCTTTCTGTCAGTTCACTTGCTTTATTGGTAATCCCATCAATGTTTGAGTACATTACCTTGAAGCTCACTTTCTTATATCCAATTTTACCCTTACTCCCCACAAGTGTAGGAAGTTGTTCTATGGTCAATGTTACTTGGGTAGGCTCCTCCTCCTGTGAGGTAGTTTCCAGGGGTTCAGGGGGAGGTGGAGTGGGGGATGGAGGGCTTAGGTCTTCCTCAGGCCTGCTTGGGGCAGGAAGAAGTCCTGGGGGTGAGGGAGCAGGGATTGCTTGGGGAAAGGGCACGCCCTCCTGCAGTGTAGTTGACAGGGGTTTGGAGGGAGATGGAGTGGGGGATAGAGGGCTTTGGTCTTGCTCAGGCCTGCTTGGGGCAGGAAGAAGACCAGGGGCTGGGGAAGCAGGGGCTACTTGGGGTAAGGGGAGGGGGAGGACTTGGGTTTCCTGATGGGCGTTGTGCGTGCGTGCGTGTGTGTGTGTGTGTGTGTGTGTGTGTGTGTGTGTGTGGTGTGTGTGTGTGTGTGTGTGTGTGTGTGTGTGTACTCACCTAATTGTACTCACCTAATTGTGCTTGCGGGGTTGATCTCTGGCTCTTTGGTCCCGCCTCTCAACTGTCAATCAACTGGTGTACACATTCCTGAGTCGTATATATACGAATTCACATATTCTGTTTCACATATACGTAATATATGTGTGTGTGTGTGTGTGTGTGTGTGTGTGTGTGTGTGTGTGTGTGTGTGTGTGTGTGTGTGTGTGTGTGTGTGTGTGTTTGTGTGTGTGTGTGTGTGTCGGGGGCCTCCTCGTGGCTGAGTCGACAGCGCTCTGGCGTCGTATTCCTAAGGACCGGGCCCGAGTTCCAATAGTAAACACACACACACACACACAAAACACACACACACACACACACATAAACACAGCAAAATTGTAAACCTTGAAAATGTGAGTGAGTCAGCATGTGCTCCTGCCTCATCACCTCATGCTCTCACTCATCACTCACTCAACAAAGATAATTACTCACACGAAATTTGAACAGATTTTTTTGTCCCCTTTGCACTGTTCAATTTGTTGTGTCATTGCTCCTCTCCTCTGTTCTTATTTCATTATCGCTTTTTTTATTCCCTTCAGTTTGTAATTCCTTTCATGAGTGAAGTTAAAGTTTTAATTACCTTTTTTTCTGGATTCTTCCCACCGTTCACGTGTATATATAGACAGGCCTCTTATATATATATATATATATATATATATATATATATATATATATATATATATATATATATATATATATATATATATATATATATAAGAAGGAAAGGGGAGAAACGAAGGGGGACAGAAACATGACGTGGAAGACACGAACAACTTCAAAAGACTCAAGATGCAACTCAGACAGACAGACGTCTCAAACTCTACAAGAGTGACTCGAGTCTCAGGCCACAAGTACGACTCCAACGAAAAATATCTCATCACTTGTGTCCACTTTAACTTGAGCAGCAGAAAAGCATTTTATACACTGAAGACTTATAGGAACGAACGTTTGAGCACCAGCCTCAAATAAACACCAAACCGATTACCAAGCGAATGGTAATATTGGAAAAAAACAATCATTGCAAGTGATGCAAGATAATCATTGAAGAGGAGAAGAGGGTGAGCAAGACAAGAGAAGAGGGTGAGCAAGACAAGAGGAGAAGAGGGTGAGCAAGACAAGAGGAGAAGAGGGTGAGCAAGACAAGAGGAGAAGAGGGTGAGCAAGACAAGAGGAGAAGAGGGTGAGCAAGACAAGAGGAGAAGCTGATACAAGGACACAGGTGCTTATAGAAGAAGTAGTGACGGTGATGAACAACTCACAGCAATACACTACAAGGATACACCACAAGGGGCAGGAAGAAGCAGAGATAGTGGTTATCTTGAGGTTATCTTGAGATGATTTCGGGGCTTTTAGTGTCCCCGCGGCCCGGTCCTCGACCAGGCCTCCACCCCCTTGAAGCAGCCCGTGACAGCTGACTAACTCCCAGGTACCTATTTTACTGCTAGGTAACAGAGAGTGACCATATATAAACTACCACAGCAAGCAACAGCAACAGCAACAGCAGCAGCAGCAGCAGGCACTGATATGACTAACTACAACACTGAAAGCTGTCTGAAAGCCACCGTTTAAATGATAGCAAGGAAAGCATAGTCAAAGCTCTTAGTACTCGGAGATTTCAATCTTATGCAAATTGATTGGATATCAATTTGATAAGCTGACGGCTTTACTGTCCTAGTCGAGGTAATTCCAGATAGACATCAAGTTGTGTTGCTTCCCAACTCTTTGTGGTTTGACGGTAATGCGTATGTGTGTGTGTATATGTGGGATACATATATACTTAGCGTATGTTGGGGGAAAAAGGGGGGGGGGTGGTGCTCAGAACCTAAGGCGTCGTGAGGCACGGGACTGGTGGTAAAAACGTGGCCCGTTCTTGCAGGGACCAGCACATTACAAAGCTAGAAAGTATTGTGAGAGTTAGATACGAAACTCGTAAATTTGTTGGCAAAAACAATCATTGTTTATAACGTAGACAAGGGGGAGGGGGGTGCGGGGCGGGGGCTCTGTTATGGTGCTCGGGCTCTTGTAGTGGAGCCACGGAGCTCTGTTATGGTGCTCAGGTACTTGTAGTGGAGCCACGGAGCTCTGTTATGGTGCTCAGGGTCTTGTAGTGAAGCCAAGGGGCTCTATTATGGTGCTCGGACACTTGTAGTGGAGCCACGGGGCTCTGTTATGGTGCTCGGACACTTGTAGTGGAGCCACGGAGCTCTGTTATGGTGCTCAGGGTCTTGTAGTGAAGCCAAGGGGCTCTATTATGGTGCTCGGACACTTGTAGTGGAGCCACGGGGCTCTGTTATGGTGCTCGGACACTTGTAGTGGAGCCACGGAGCTCTGTTATGGTGCTCGGACACTTGTAGTGGAGCCACGGAGCTCTGTTATGGTGCTCGGACACTTGTAGTGGAGCCACGGGGCTCTGTTATGGTGCTCAGGTACTTGTAGTGAAGCCAAGGAGCTCTGTTATGGTGCTCAGGGTCTTGTAGTGAAGCCACGGAGCTCTGTTATGGTGCTCGGACACTTGTAGTGGAGCCACGGGGCTCTATTATGGTGCTCTGACACTTGTAGTGGAGCCAAGGAGCTCTGTTATGGTGCTCAGGTACTTGTAGTGAAGCCAAGGGGCTCTATTATGGTGCTCAGGGTCTTGTAGTGGAGCCAAGGAGCTCTGTTATGGTGCTCAGGGTCTTGTAGTGAAGCCAAGGGGCTCTATTATGGTGCTCAGGGTCTTGTAGTGAAGCCAAGGGGCTCTATTATGGTGCTCGGACACTTGTAGTAGAGCCAAGGAGCTCTGTTATGGTGCTCGGGCTCTTGTAGTGGAGCCACGGAGCTCTGTTATGGTACTAAAGCCCTTGTTTTGAAGGCATGAAGCATTGATATAGCAATAAAACACTGTAATGTAAGGTTGATGCTGTGTTATTGTGATAAAACAGGTGTGGTTGGACACCGTTCCTTCATTCCGTCTTTATATCTCAGCTCTTAGTCTATCACATATCCTTTTAAAGGGCAATATAGCCACTGTTCCATTAATGTTCCTGAAAATAATGTTAATCTGTTATGAAGCACTTGTTATGGAGCTCCAAGTCATGTGACGTCACAGTGACATAACAAGTGACGTCATTATGCAGTCAGCTGACTGAACGAAAACACGTGAATAATATTTTTAAGAAAGATCAATCATGGTCATGACTGGGGTGACATGATTAACTAATGATTATTAGTTAAACATTACCACACTATGTTTCTTAATGTTTAAAATAATGTAAATTTTTCCTATAGAAGCAAGAAAAAAATGTGTTTTGTATATCAAATAAAGATAAATATTAAATACAATTTATCAAAATATAACAAATCCAAAGTAGCAAAGCAAAATTAATTTTACATATGATTTTACCATCGTGAACACCGCAGCAGTTGACGTAAAACTTAATAAGCTTACTACGTCCAGGTAGCGGCATCCACTGCGGGCTCACCATAGCCCGTGCTACTTGGAACTTCTTGTTCCAGGTAGCGAATCTTTAACAACAACAACAACGTCCAGGTAGCAAATCTTAACAACAACAACGACACTACAGGCTCACCATAGCCTGTGCTACTTGGAACTGTTCCAGGTAGCGAATCTTTAACAACAACAACAACAGAGTGCTCTACACTACGAGTTCACCTTAGCCCGTGCTACTTGGAACTTTTTATTCCAAGTAGCGAATTTTAACAACAACGAGTGCTAGCTACGGGCTCACCATAGCCCGTGCTACTTGGAACTTTGTGTTCCAGGTAGCGAATCTTTAACAACAACAACAACAAGAGTGTAGTACACGGGCTCACCATAGACCGTGTACTCACCGGACACTTCGTCTGAGTAGCTAAATCTGAAACAACAATAACGAGTGAAGTATAAGGAAGGGTGAAGCTTGAGTCCCCTCGCATCCACAACCATGCACCACAATATCGAGGCTGGATAACATCAGAACTGCTTTCAGAAACCTGTGTAAGAAATCCTTCAGAACCTTGTATACCACATATGTAAGACCAATCCTGGAGTATGCGGCCCCAGCATGGAACCCGTACCTTGTCAAGCACAAGACGAAGCTGGAAAAAGTTCAGAGGTATGTCACTAGACTAGTCCCAGAACTAAGAGGCATGAGTTATGAGGACAGACTACGTGAACTGCACCTCACGTCGCTGGAAGACAGAAGAGCTAGGGAGACATGATCATCACAAACAAAATTCTCAGGCAATTGACAGGGTAGACAAGGATGGATTATTTAACACGGGTGGTACGCGAACAAGGGGACACAGGTGGAAGCTGAGTACCAACATGAGCCACAGAGACATTAGAAAGAACTTTTTCAGTGTCAGAGTAGTTAATAAATGGAATACACTAGAAAGTGATGTGGTAGAGGCTGACTCCATACACAGTTTCAAATGTAGATATGATAGAGCCCAATAGGCTCAGGAATCTGTACACCAGTTGATTGGAGGTGAGAGGCGGGACCAAAGAGCCAGAGCTCAACCCCCGCAAGCACAACTAGGTGAGTACACTCCCAGCACCTCACAGGAGCAGTTAATACCGAACATTGCCTGGCGCTACAGATCCAATAACCCATAAAACTCGTAATGTCTTTTCTTCAACAATTTCATTTCTGTTTATTGTCTTTGGAAATTATATAATTTTAAATTATTATTAACATTTTACGATTTCTCATGTGCATTATTATTGACATTAGTTATATGCTATTTTATTTTTAAGGAAATATTCAGCGTTTGGATCAAAGCCGCCCTAAAAAATTAACAAGTTTTATCCCTGTTTTTATATAACTTTTCCAAGTTAATTTCAAGTGAAACCTTATATATATATTTTTTTCCCAAATGTATGTTAACTGACGCATTCTGATGTATATTTAATGCAATACATCGCATCGTGCCTCTATTGTATACATTTGTTCACGTGTATATTCTCTTGCCTGGCAGGATAAACTGTTTTAAATATCGAGTTGGAATATGGTATGGAAATGTTGGTATGGAGAGTTGGTATGGGAGTATTGGTATGGGAATATTAGTATAGGAAATGTTGGCATGGGAATATGGTTATGAAATAATATATCTCGCTGTTGAACCAGTCCGTCCTCCTAAGGTTTTCCCAACGTCAAGAAATGGTCAGTTTAAAGTGGTCTCTCCTAACCTACCAGAGGACCCACAACAGAAAACGGGACAGTACGTCACTTTCGCCAGCCGCTTCCTCTTTCTAGTATGACAATTGTTGACCTTATGTAACGCCTACGAGCGAAAAGCGACGTTCTTTGAAAGAGGACAGGTTGATTGAGCACATCACCAAGCATGCACTGTTAAATGAGCAACATTGCAGGAGTGCAAGTATATTCAAATAATTGTAACAAACTGGGTGACATTTAACGCAAGAATCACAGACTGGTGTGAATATATTAGTTATAGACATGACAACAAGAGATTACATACAGCTGCCTCAGATGTATTCCTGACAGAATATAAACACTTGAGCAATTATCTTAAAGCAACTATATATATCACGAGCGTATACATACGAGGTAAAAAAAAAAAAACACAAAAACTCATGGATACACAAGTAAAACAAGTTACAAGGCCATCAACCTCAAGTCATGTATTAGGGCAACCATCCTCCAACTTGACAGTATGATTTAATAAAAAGTGTAATAAGTCTATTTCCTTACTATCATACGCAGTACATAATTGCACTTCTGGGGCTGTTACATTTACCGCCCTACTTATTCTCCTCGTTACTGTTAAGACACTTAGATTTTTAGGATCTAACTTAAGTTCTAATTGCTATACACAAGTTTTAAATATCAGGTTTTTTCAGTTTTATTAAACACAGGAGATTTTATAAAAAATGGAAAATACTGAGTTACTTTGCAATTTATTGATATATTTTAGTTTGTTTTATTAGTTTTATAAAACGGTAATATCAATATAGCTATAAATTAAGTACTAATTGTAATTAAGAAGCAATAAAATTATTATCTTCAAAAACTAGACGGTTAGGTGAGGTCATGGTTTCTATTAAGTTTTTCAGTTAAACTCAAATATTCACATATATTTGACAGTACGATTTAATACTAAGTGAAATAAGAACAATACCTGACTGCTATGAATAGTACATAATTACACTTATTTGTGCTCTTACATTTACCTCCCCATTTTTGGAGGACGGGCTGATTAGGGACCAACAGCACTCACTGTAATTCGGTTCCTAGTTTAGTCCCCCCCCCCTTCACTCGCAGCGGCGATCAACACGCCAAGGTGTTTCATTATACACTCATTATACACTCATTACCTCATATTAACACCCCTCCTCTCTCTGCCAATCCTCATCACCTGTCCATAGTTAACTTCATAAAATATGAGGAAATACAATAAACCTTTACGATATAAATAATTCTGAGTTTGCTGAGAAAAGTTTTAGTATCTGGAGGAAATAATAATATTTCTGGGGCTCATTATAATATATTATATATATATATAATATATTATATATATATATATTATATATATATATATATATATATATATATAATAGTACCTAGAAGGGGTACC
Source organism: Procambarus virginalis (assembly GCA_020271785.1). NCBI lineage: Eukaryota > Metazoa > Arthropoda > Malacostraca > Decapoda > Cambaridae > Procambarus > Procambarus virginalis. The sequence continues at coordinate 10,231 of WNGS01088563.1, forward strand.
ACCTCTGTGCAAGTGTAGGGACCCATAGCCTCGGAGAAGAAAATAAAGAGTACCAGAGAAAGACCTTGTGGATCCTCACTGAAAACTTTGATATTTTCTTCTCCTACCACCCCTATTCTTTTGGTATGTATATATGCTTATCTAACTTTATTTGAAAATGTCATTACACAAAAAAGTTACAATATTGATTACATGCAGGTACAAGGCTGCTTGTCACAAGTTGAAAAGCTCCTCCAGCTCCTCAGATGGCGGGCAGGAACCATGGATGCAGTGAGCATTTCCTCTCTGGATTGCCACACTGAGGCGCTGAAAAAGAAAACTGGCAGCTCTAGGGTCTCTAGTTTGTTTCGATTAGCTTAGACCCAAACTCCTTCAAAAAGCTAGCAGCACTTTTACCCCAGGCACCAAGTGTCTCTGAGGCAATGGGGACAAAATTGTAGTGGTGCTCAAGGTCTCTGTATTTACGTGACTTGGCCGCTTCCCGGGG
>WNGS01088567.1:0-10996 GCA_020271785.1 Procambarus virginalis
ATGAAACAGGTTCAGCCTAATCAACCTCTTCTGGTATGTACGGCACAAATTTGTACCAGTTTTATAAACGACTTCAAAAGGTAAAATAGCAGAAATGAGTTCCTGAACTACAGTTTACACTAGTTCCTCTTCATTTTAATTTTATCTTGGGTTATGTGGCATTATATTTGTTGGAACTAAGTTGAAACAGTTGGAACTGGCAATTATATTTGTTGGAATTAAGTTCCTCGAATTGCCCAGGACACCTTTACATAGTGTTTGGTCAGGTATACTACTTCAAGCAAATGGTGACCCCAGTAAAACACTGAACAAATGTTTCCTAACCCCTGTGTGCTGCACATCACAACCAAGGTTATTTTAAGGCCTATCATAAAATTTAAAACTTCCCCACATACAAGGGGCTCACATTTGCTTCCTTAGGCCTCCAGTAACCATCCCCCATCTTAACCTTAAAGTGCGCATCCTTCATATGAAGTGCTAGGCATTTTACCCAGCGACTGCGCTGCACTTCATATGAAGTGTTGGAGTACTACGCAAGATTTAAACGGCCCGCGGATACACGGGGTTCACCACATCTTCATCAGGCTCTTGTAAACAGACGCCATTTTTAAAAAAAATCGTGGGCCAAACTCCCGGGTGTTAGGAGCCTCAGTATTGAGTAAGCTACCAAGCCTGACGCATGCAGCATGACTCACAGCACTGCTGTTCAGCTTGTGACCACAGCATCGCCTAAAAAACCAGCGTTGAATGTAATGAAACGCCATTTTCTGGGTGAGTCCCGGAGGCTCCCCGGAGCTATCCCAGGCTGATATGCTAATGTCAGACTTTGGCATCAGTCATGTGTATGGAGTTCTTAGGCCTACCGGGAACCACGGCCAGAACCGGGCCCCCTCAGAGAGGCAAGGGGAGCAATGGCCTATAGAAGCCCCCGTGTGGTTGGAAGCATTCTATGTCTGCCATCGACCGGGACAGGCACCCAGAAAGGTAAGCGCCCCAAAACAAACCCCTATTCTGGTTAAAATTGCTACCAAAAGCCGAACTAGTGGATAGAACTCCCCAAAGAAAAACGAGCAAACTAGTGTGACGTCACACGCTGCCGCGCCGCTGTCTGCGCAGCTCCCCCCTCCCCGGGAGGGGGAAGGGGGAGCCCCAGACCCTCCGCGCCGGCTACCCACACCTCAGTTCTTGAGGCTGGATGTCAAAAACGCGAAAAAAACGCCGACCGGAGGGAGGGAGGGATGCCGGGGAGCCTCCGGGACTCACCCAGAAAATGGCGTTTCATTACATTCAACGCTGGTTTTCTGGGGGGAGCCCCGTCGGCTCCCCGGAGCTAACTACCCACAGACGGAAAAAAGAGGGACTTACCCGGGAGGCGGTCGTCGCTCACTCCTCAACTCGAAGCCGAGACAACTGGCTGCAACCGCCGACCCAAAGCAACACAGGCCCGCCGGGGCCCAGGGACATTGACAAGGTAACGAGCAGCCAGGACCCTGTTCGACCGCCAAAAACCCCGCGCCCGAATATCAGACCAAGACATATTCCCAAAGACGGCAGCAAGCGCCGCGAACTTCCGAACGTCATGGGCACGGGGATAGACCGCAGGCTGGCTGGACTTAATAACCCTGCGGACGACCTGAGAGACCCGCACCCGCGAACAGGGAAGAAGGGAAACCGGATCAACCCAGAGCGCGTCCCCGGACACAGAAGCCGTGGCGCGCAAATAACGGCGAAGCGCCGCAACCGGACACAAAACATGATGCACCCCGGCCTGACCAACCAAGCATCAACCACCCACGGACCCCTCCGGAACGCAGCAGTCTCATTCTTTGCCAGAAAAGAAGGAGACGGCTGCAAGCGAACAAAACTATCACCACGACCAAAAGAGCAGAAGCCCCTGCGCCGGAGGAGAGCATGAAGCTCCCCGACCCGACCCCAGAGGCCAAAGCCAACAAGAAAAGAGCCTTGGAAAAACAATCCCGGACCGAAGGGGCCACAACGAAACGAGGAGACGAAAGGAAAGCGAGCACCCTGTCCAAAGACCAGGACGGCTCAGGCGGCGCATGAGCAGGCCGGAGGTGAAACAAAGCACGAGACAGCTTGCGAAACGGCGCAGACGTGACATCGATACCGAAAGCAAGCTGAAGCGGCTCCGCCAGCGCCGCACGATAGGAGGCGACAGTGTTAGGCATAAGATGACGGTCCTGAAACAACCACGAGAGGAAGGACAAGACCACCCGAACAGACAAGGAATGAACACGACGAAGACGCAAAAAGAAAGAGAAGGACCGCCAGGAAACTTCATACTGCCGCCGAGATGAAGCCCGCAGGTGAGACACCAACAAGGAGGCCACCTGATCACCATAGAGATGATGATAAACTCGAGTCAAAAATACCATACGCGAAGACTCGAGGAGAAGATCGAACCAGCCACGTGACGCACCGGCCCGATCTGCTGAAAGAGGCGGAGCCGCGGAAAAACCCTCGGGTTCGGACACCGAGCAACTAGCACCGGAAACCAAGGCTGGGCCGGCCACCAAGGGGCCAGAAGGACAACTCTCCCCTGGTAAGTCTCTAAGCGAGTCAGGACCTGGAGCAACAGCTGAACCGGGGAAAGAGGTACAGGAACCTCCACCTCGACCAGTCGAGCCGCAAGGCGTCGACCCCGACGGCCTCGCGATCGGGGAAGGGCGCCGCATACACGGGAAGACGCCGCGACCACGCCGACGCGAAGAGGTCCACCTCGGGACGCCCGAACGTCTGGCAAAGCCAGCGGAAGGACTCGTCGTCGACCGTCCACTCCGTGGAGAGGGGAACGAAGCGAGACAGGGCGTCCGCCAAGACGTTGGACACGCCCCGTACGTGAACAGCCAGGAGAGCCAAACCCCGAGAACTCAGCAGACGAGTCACCCGAAGCGACCAACCCCAAAGAGACAAGGACCGCATCGAACCCCCGCGGTTCAGGCAATGAACCACCGGAGAGCAGTCCGAATGGAGCCGGATCGTTGATCCGCGGGCCACCCGAATCCTCCGAAGAGCAAACCACACCGCCGCGAACTCCCGCACCGTGCTGTGAGCTCGACGGAAGGACGGACCCCAACGCCCCTGGCCGGCCTGGTGAGCACTGGTCACAAAACCCCAGCCTAGAGACGACGCATCCGTGTACACATCGAGCGAGGGCTCGGGTAGGCGCCATGGCACCGAACCCCGAAAAACCCGAAGAGGAAGCCGGTGACGCAGCAACCGACGCAAGGCCCCCGGGGTCGAACCTTGCGATCGCGAGAGAGGCGGAAGGGGTGACCCCGAAGGAACCAGAACAGCCGACGAAGCCAAACCCGACCCGGCGGGTAGACCAGCATCGCGAAGTTCAGGCTCCCGCACAGCCCCTCGAGCAACCGCCGGGTGACCCGAGGGCCCACCAGAAACAGACGAAGGCGGGACCGCAGCCGCTGGAGAGACTCCGGAGGGAGAGACAAGGAGGAGGTGCGAGAGTCCCAAACGAGGCCCAGCCAAGTCCGAACCTGAGAGGGAACCAGATGGGACTTCCTCCAGTTCACCAAGAACCCGAACCCGGCGAGCTGGGAAAGAACCAAATCCCTGGCTAGCAAGCAAGCGGACCGGCTGGGAGCCCAAACCAGCCAGTCGTCGAGGTAGGCCAACACCCGAACTCCTAGGAGACGCAACCGAGTCACGACTACCCGTGTAAGGCGCGTGAACACGCGAGGTGCCAGGTTCAACCCGAACGGGAGACAACGAAAGCGGTAACTGACGCCCCACCACAAAACCGAGCCAGTCCCTGAACCGCAGATGAATCGGGACATGCCAATAAGCGTCCCGGAGGTCCAGGGACACCATCCAAGCGCCCGGCTCCAAAAGGAGCCGAACCTGAGACAGCGTAGTCATCCGGAAGGAGGGGCAATGAACCCAGGGGTTCAGACGGGACAAGTCCAGAATGAACCTCAGGTCCGCGCAGTCCCGTTTCGGAACCGGAAACAGACGGGAAACCCATCTGAGGGACGACGTCGTTTCGACGACGCCCAAACGTACCCACTCCAAGACGACGCGACGGAGCGCAGGGGAAGAAACTTGCCCTGCCAGCCCCGACCCCCCCAAAGGGGAGGGGCCACCCAACGCCACCGCAGACCGCAAGACACGACCTGAAAGGCCCACGAATCGTGGGACCAGGCGCGGGCGAACAGCGCAAGCCGCCCCCCCCCTCGCCCCGTCAACGGGGCAAACCGCGAAAGGGCCGGCGACCCTTACGAGACCCAGAACCCCGCACAGAGCGAACACCGCGCCGACCAGACGAGGGCGGGTCCGCAGCAGGAGCCGAACCCGAACCTGACACCAGAGGCCTACCACGACGAGAGAACCCCGAGCTCTGGCACGACCCTTCCGGGAAGACCCACCCCGGGACCCCCGGAAGACCAACAAGTCCGACATCGGACGACAAGCCGCCGACGCAGCCTGAATAAACTGCGCCACGGCCGACTCCGCAAAAAGAAGAGGACAAAAGGGGGAAGAACGCCTAAGAGCCAGAGCCCAAGCAGATTCCACGGAGGAACCCAGCACCGCCTGCCGACACGCGAGACGGGAAGCATAAAACAGGGAAACCGCATCCCGCAAAATCGGCGTGAACAGCTTCAACAAGGCAGCGAACGAGCGCGCAGCCGAGGACAAGGCGCCGGACCCTGGGACGGACCCAAGCGTCCTCACATCCTCCACGAGCCAATCCGAGGACAGCTCCAGGATGGAAAAGAACCGCAAGGCCGAAGCCAAAAGGCCCCGGGCGCGCAAGTCCTCCGCAACAAGCGCCGCCGAAAGGACGGGAACCTGCACATGGAGCTGAATAACGCCCACATCGTGGGGGAGGGCAGGGGCAAACAAGCACTCATTCAGGTACTCAAGCTCGCCCCCCAGGAAAACCTGAATCACCGTGGAAGCTTCCCGCCACTCCAACGTGCGGGAACGACAGAAGGAATGCCAGGAATCCAAAACAAGCAAGGGGCAGGCTGCTAGCCAGGAAGACTCCGGAACCTCGTAACGGAGCCAGAAAGGGAACGAAGTCCCAAACCCGAACTCAGAAGGATCCAGTTCCGAGGCATAATCCGGGTCCCGCAGGAGGTAAGCTGCAAAGGCCGCTCTCACCTCACCAGGTTGGATGCGATAAGCCGAAAACCTCCGGAAAGGCGGAACCGACGAACCCGGGGGAACACTGAACCGAACCCGGGGAGGGGCCGACACCAAATCCAACTCGTACGCAGAGGGGGGAAAAAAGAGAACCCCACTCCTTGTAACAATAAGCCCCGCTCTGAGGGAAGGAAAACCCAGGCGGGGTCCAGCGGAGCCCAAAGCCCCCAAGTCAGCCCCTCCCCAGCCTCGAGGTCCAACACCACAGGACCCGAGGACCTGTAAGAGGACTCGCACTCAGGTAGTCCCAGGCAGGGAGCTGCTAACCGGCGCCCAAAACTACCAATCGAACTTCTATAGCTGTACCCCAGGGACGTGTACACTCACGGGGACCTAGCAGGGGCCACCATCGAGTATAACCGTGAAAGGGTTAGAACTAAGGAATGAATATGAGAGAACCCCCACCAGGCAAAAACAAAAAGAAAAACAAAACCCCGCAAGAGGACAGCGAGCCCCAGGGAACAGAGCCGGCCGCTATGTCGGGAATACAAGCTGTGCAGCACCCTGCGCCCCTACCAGTGCAAACTGCCTCTTACCTGCCAGTAACAAGGGAGAACAGAACACCCAAGAGCCCAACAGGCGGCCGAAAAACCGAAAAAGGTAAAACGGACCAGCAGAGGCAGATCCCAAGGAGCCTGTGGAAGGTGGCCCCAAGCCCCAAGGGTAGTACTTACAGGGCACCTAGGGAAGGAAACGCTAGGCGCATGCAGCCCGAGTACTAAAAATTACTCCTGGCTCTCTCACCCAGAAAACAAACACCACACGCAAGCACAGTGTTGTAGCGAACACCGGAGCCAGAGCACACGACCTTCGCCTATAACATCAGCCTCAAGAACTGAGGTGTGGGTAGCCGGCACGGAGGGTCTGGGGCTCCCCCTTCCCCCTCCCGGGGAGGGGGGAGCTGCGCAGACAGCGGCGGCAGCGTGTGACGTCACACTAGTTTGCTCGTTTTTCTTTGGGGAGTTCTATCCACTAGTTCGGCTTTTGGTAGCAATTTTAACCAGAATAGGGGTTTGTTTTGGGGCGCTTACCTTTCTGGGTGCCTGTCCCGGTCGATGGCAGACATAGAATGCTTCCAACCACACGGGGGCTTCTATAGGCCATTGTTCCCCTTGCCTCTCTGAGGGGGCCCGGTTCTGGCCGTGGTTCCCGGTAGGCCTAAGAACTCCATACACATGACTGATGCCAAAGTCTGACATTAGCATATCAGCCTGGGATAGCTCCGGGGAGCCGACGGGGCTCCCCCCAGAAATGCCAAAATATACTTGTTCATGCTATTATGTAGCGATGATGTTATTACAGAAGACCCCTGACTGTGATAAAAGTGACCAGGGTTCTGATAATAGCAGGATTGCGATGATATTTAGCGCTGTGCGCCATGGAGGGAGAAGTAATGCTGTGGGAGGGAGGGTGGTGGCGATGTTTTCTGACTGTGTGTGGCCACCTTTTATTGACTGCACTCAGCATACCAGCTTAGTGGTTCGCTATAGTGAAAACAAATGTAGATACTTATATATAACGTGTGTATAGAGGGTATAAACAACAAGAGAAGGTTTGGAGCCGCCATTTTGGTGAGGGCGGTGGCGTCGTCTGCACGACGCCACCGTGCAGACGACGGTGTTGTTTACTGGTTACCACGATGGTCTTTGGGCACCATACCAGTTTATTTGTACAAGTATGGTGAATAAAACAGGTAGATATTTATTTATAATGTGTGTATATAGCGTAATAACACCACACAGTATTGTTGGAGGAGAAATATTAGTGCTTCTGGCCTTGAGGGAGGCAGCCATCAGCTGACTGTGTTAGGTCCTATGTCTTTGTGACTTTACTCACCATACAAGCTTAGATGTACAGTTATGGTGAACAAAACATGTAGATACTTATATATACCGTCTGTATATAGTGAATTATAGCAAAAACAGTATTGTGGGAGGAGAATGTGGGCGAGTCAGATGACTGGAGGGAGGGCGGGAGAGGCTGGCTGGTACACGGCGGTCACTCCTCGTTACTTTTTGACTCATAATAGCTACTTAGTGGTTCGTTATAGTGAACAAAACATGCAGATACTTATATATAACCTGTGCTTATAGTGTAATAACCGACAAAGTATTTGTTCACTGAATGATGAACATAACTGAATCAACAATATGCACACCATATTTTTGAGTACAGCAATGATTCACTCATTTTATTATATAAATATATCAAACTACACACTATTGAATAATATTACAGCAAAAAAAAACTATGAAACATCAATCAGAGACATTGAAATAATTAGGTAATTATCTCTTTGTGGCAACTCTGGCCTGACAGCTGGCGAGCAACAGACCGCCTGGGACGCATGCTGAGTCAGCGCCTATAATTTGCCAGACTTCCCCGCCCTATAGCGGGCAATATATGGCACTTACGATTTTTTTATTATTTTCCCCGTGATCAGTGAACACAAATTAACAGGTTAGGAAGAAAAAATATTTTTTTTTTTTCAAAATGATATGCGCCTGTGCGGATAGCAGGATATTAGACCCCGAGCATGTTAAGGGTTAAAGCTTTAATCAATTTATTAAATATGATTACTTGTTCATGTAATATAAATAATCTACACCCTATTTACTAAATAAACTATTACATTCACTAAAATTTGTATGTGTAAATTATGTGATAGAAATAACTTACTTTTGAGAGGGCACTTTTAACAATTGTGAAATTTTTTTCTATGAAGCGCTTCAACTCTCGTTCTCGTACACCTCTCTCGTTTAACGCAGCAAGCACCTCACGTAGCCGCTCAAGGTCCCCGAGGTGCCACCACCCTGTTTTGTACTCTAGAGAAACATAGAAATTAGGATTATGTCCACAATGATCACAAACATTAAGAAAACTAGCATTGAATGTAATGAAAGGCAAATTTCTGGGTGAGCTCCGGTGACTCCGTGAAGCTACTGACGCTGACAGTGTACCACTACTTAGGTTGTATCAGCTGCAGTTCTACTGGATTAATGGGGACCAGAGACAGAACCTGGCCCCCTCTAAAGAGGTGCAGAAAGCAGTGACATTTACATAGTTATTTATGTTACCACGGATAAAGCATCCAGAAAGTCTACTTTCAACTCTGTTGAAGGTCTATCTTGTAGACCGAAGACAAGGTGATCATCTGGAAGGAAGGGCAAGGAATGAACTGGTTCCACTGTGACAAGTCGAGGATGAACTAGAGGTCCAGAGAATCCCATTTTGGGACTGGGAAGAGGTGGGAAACCCATCAAAGAGGCATCATAGTTTCAACCATGGCAGAATTCACCCACTTTGAGATGACTTGACACAGGCAGGGAGAGGAAGCCTGCCTAGAAAGACCCCCCCCCCCTGGGGAAGGGGGGGACCTGACCAACTCTACAGCTGATCAATGGAACAACCCAAAAGGCCCACAAATCATGGGACAGTTGGCAAACTGACCGAGCCATAATTACCAGGTCAAAGAGGCAAACCGGGAAATGGCTAGTGCAAGCCACAAGAGGACTGGCCGAGGGTAGTGCATGCAACCTGGCATTTGGTTCCACTGATGCCCTACTCCAACCAACCAAAGGCAATGCTCCAGTCCTACCCGACCGCCTCAAAGACCTACGACAACAGGCCAAAGCACAAATGAAGTCCTTAATGGGCTGACAAGTCATTGATACTGAAGAAACAACTGGGCAACTACGTCCTCAGGAAAGAGGAGGGAGAAATGAGAAACGCAGACAGGAGAACACAGTGAATCAAGAGACTGAGCCAATACAGCCTGTCGACATGCAAGTTGGGTGGTGAAGAACATGGCCACCACCTCCTGGAGCACAGGAGCATACATCTTAGGGAGGGCAGCCGATGCCACAACAATAGAGGCCAAGATCTCTGCAAGTGCCCCCCCATCCCTCATTGAGTGCTCCAACAACCTCAATGAGCTAAAAAGAATGCAGCTAAAGGAGCCCAAGGAAGTGCACAACAGAACCCAGATGGAGATGGGCAAGAAGGTTATCAACCACCAAAGCTGCTGATAAAAAGGGAACCTGGATGTGGAGCTGCATGAGACCCATGTCCCAAGAGAGTGGGAGCAAACAGGCAGTCATTGCGAGGCACAAAAGATGAGCCCTCCAAAACACCTAAACACAGTCGACACCTCACGCAACTCCATCACACGAGTATGACAAAAGCTGCGCCAAGCCCCAAGTGAAAACAAGGGATTGTCCACTTGCCAAGAGGACTCTAGTACCTTGCAATACATCCAATTAGGAGAGCAAACCCAAACTCAAATGAGGGAGGGTCCAGCAGTGAGGAGTAATCAGGTCTCGCAAGAGGTACATAAAAACCTCCCAAGCTGCTGTAGGAGGGACACGGGAGGGCACAAGCCTGTGAAAAGATAGCTCCAGCATGCCCAAAGGCACCCAGAACCAACCCTATGTGGAGCTGTACCCAAATCAAACTTATACAGAGAAGGGGATACAAAAACTCCTCCCCCAGCAAAAGAAGCCACTCCTCAGATGAAATAAAGTACCTGTACCATGAAAAGCCAAAGGGGGCCTAAAGGCCAATATCAAACTTTCCCCAAGCTCCAGGAACCACAGTTGAGGGCCCCTGGGATAGAGCATCATCCTTGCCCAAGAAAAAGGCTTCAAAGTAAAAAGGGGGCTGGTTGAGAGGAAGATCCAGAAGCTTTGATGGGAATAGCAGGCTCAACTGTCTACAAAACTGAATTGGAAGGGACAACCCTGCTCTGACTTCGAAACTCATAAATGCTTTGGGGGCGAACGTGCAGATGGAGCCAAGGTAGAATTTACCAACACATCCAATTCCAGACCCCTAAATACCAAATGGGGCAGCTTTGGGACATCAAATTGGCCATATGACCTAGAAAATGTAACATGCATAGCGGTCGCTACCTGGTAAGCCCTAACCTCATCAGGAGAGTAAGAAAAGAGAGTCAAATGGGAGGGAACAAACCCCAACAGAACTCGGGATCAAGGATGTCACAAACCCAACGGACAGTATGGTAGACACAGAAGGAATGAACGTTGCAACGTGGCACGGACGATGTGCAACCCTCAAACTTTCACTAAGCAAGAGCAGGTTCAGGAAGAGGGGGTGGGGAATATCCATGGGACCACAAAGTCTGTAGGTGATTTTCAGGGCCTGAAGGGTAAACCAAGCAGTGGTGGAGGCGGGGGCAAACGTGCTTACACCAGTTTGGAGAGACTTTGATTGTTACATAGTTGGGGAAGTTTTAGAGGGTTTGGTCTCTACTGAATCCAGCAGTGGTTTGTTTCGTCTCACTGACCTTCTGTTTGTTTCCCTGTTGGTGACATAATTAACTACATCAATATCACCAATCCCTACATCTCTTAAAGAGGAAGCCATATTCTTGCTCTGGTCCCTGGTAGGGTGATACAACTCCACAGCTGATGTGACCTAGTAGTGGTACAATGTCAGCAGTAGTAGCTTCAGGAAATAACATGGGCTTTCCCCCAGAAAAAATGAAGATTATTTTTTTAAATTTAAAGAAAGTAAGTTGGTGCGAGCATAATGCAAGGCTACACTTACAAAAATAATAATTTCTGACTATCTATACAAAGCAATCTAACTTGCCAGCACCCTAATTAATAAGTTTCAATTATTTATCCAGGAAAGTAAGAGTATGCTATACTACAGACATTTCCATCCCAGTACTAATGTTGTTCTTTTCCTTTCAAACACTTGCCCTTCAACACTAATAAGAATGGCACCTTTCCTTTAGCCTAACTACTGTAGTAACTACTGTTTGGATGTTAGTTTGGTTTCCCAG
>WNGS01088610.1:0-14154 GCA_020271785.1 Procambarus virginalis
TGATGTTCCCATCACTGAAAATAAGAAGTTAAAAACCAAATGAAAACAATGAAAAAAGTAAAAAATAAACTATACTCATGAAATGAACGGTATATGTAAACAGCACAGCTCAATTCCAAGGCAATGTCACACCAAATAATGATCACAAAATGAAAATAAATCGAAATCGATGAAATTTAAATTTATTAATGCAATCAGAAACATTGAAATGGAATCGTAACATATTTAGTAAGAGAATGCTGCTCTTACATGCAACAGATGGCGCTGTTTTTCAGATAAAGCATGGTTTTACCTGTCACAGGTATGGAATCTATAAGAAATGAACGGTATGGTAAACAACACAGCTCAATTCCAATGCAATGTCACACAAAATAATTAAAATAAAATGAAACTCAATCTAAACCTATGAAAATTCAATTTATCAATGCAATCGGAAACGTTGAAATGGAATCGTAACATTTAATATGGAATGTGTTGCTCTTGCGAGAAACAGATGGCACTGTTTTAAAAAAAAGGTTTGTTTTTACTTGCTACAGGTGTTGCATCTATATAGTAGGTATATAAAAGCATGAGTGTATTCGAATGGAACGTTGTGTCAAAATTTCAAAGCAATCGGTGAAGAACTTTCGGAGATTAACGATTTTGAACAAACAAACATTTCCATTTTATTTTTATAGATATACATGCCTCACCTGTGACAGGAAAAAACTAGTTTTTTTTTTAACAGCGCCATCTGTTGGACTTAAGAGCAACACACACTGTAATCTCCGAAAGATCTTCGCCAATTGCTTTGAAATTTTGACACAACATTGCATTTGAATAGGCGCGTCTTTTTATATACCTATTATATAGATGCTACCACCTGTGACAGGTAAAAACATGCGATTTTAAAAAACAGCACCATCTGTTGCACATAATGGCAACATGCACGCTTTACTAAATATGTCACGAATTCCATATCAATGTTTCCGATTGCATTGATAAATTTTATTTTCATAGATTTTGATTTATTTTATTTTTTAGTGAATTATTTTGTATGACATTGTGTTGGAATTGAGCTGTGTTGTTTACCATACCGTTCATTTTGTAAGTATAAGTACAGATGCCACACCTGTGACAGGTAAAACTATGATTTTCTTGAAAAACAGCGCCGTCTTTTGCATGTAAGAGCAACACACATGCTATGCTAGATATGTTCCGTTCCATTTCAGTGTTTCTGACTGCATTGATAAAAAGAATTTTCACAGGTTTTGCTTTATTTTCATTTTGATTTAATTATTTTGTGTGAATTGCGCTGGAATTGAGTTGTGTGGTTTACTAGACCATTCATTTCGTGAGTATAGTTTATTTTTTTATTTGTTCATATTTTCATTTCATTTTTTAACTGTTTTTCTTTTATTTCAGTGATGGGAACATCAGATCAACTTGATGTTCCCATCACTGAAATAAAAGAAAAACAACGGGAGGACAAGGGGACAGGGGAGTGGGGCATGGTGGAGAGAACAAAGGGACAGGGGAGTGGGGCATGGTGGGAAGGAAGAGGGAATGGTGGAGTGGGGAATGGTGTGGAGGACGAGGGGACGATGGAGTGGGGAATGGTTGGGAGGCCGAGAAGACGGGTGAGGGGGGGAATGGTGGGGAGGACTGGGGGACAGGGAAGGTTGCTGTGGCTCAGCAACACACATGTGTTGCTGAGCGACAGCAACGTGTGGCCGGGTACTGCTAGTCTATGTAAATAAAAATGGAAATGTTCGTTTGTTCAAAATCGCTAATCTCCGAAAGTTCTTCACCGATTTTCTAGAAATTTTCACACAACGTTCCATTCACATCCGAGCGGGGTTTTATATACATACTATATAGATGTCACGTCAGTGGTAGGAAAAAACATTTTTTTAAAGCTGTGTTTTTCATGTGTTTTTCATGTGTTTTTCAAGTGAGGGAAGTCTTCGAAACCTCTTTACCGAATGCTTTGAAATCTTGACACAACATTGCATTCGAATAGGCGAGGGTTTTTTTATACCTACTATATACATGACTCACGTGTGACCGGAAAACACATGCTTTTTTTGAAAAACGCCATCTGTAGGACGTATGAGCAACACATGCTGTAATCTCCAAAAGTTCTTCACCGATTGCTTTGAAATTTTGACACGACGTTCCTCTCGAATATGTGTGTGTTTAGATATACTTACTATTTAGATGCTATAACTGTGAGAGGTAAAAACAATCATTGAATGAATATGAATGAGAGGTAAAAACAATCATTGAATAGATCTATGAATCTACCGGCTACAACAATGTTAACTGCTTTATTCACCTTATGTCAAAATGACGCATTTACGAAAACATTGCTGTATTCGGAAGTGCCTACGTATTACACATGGAATGCCAGTAGAAAATTATTTGAACGACATAAACGAGAAGAGCGAGTCGACGGACAACCTGGCATATTCAAATAAACTACAATAGGCAGACTGTACACCATGCATTCCAATCAAGATGAATGTTTCTTTCATCGCGAGCTGTTGGTAAATGTCCCCGGTCCAATGTCTTTAAAGCAATTGAGATTTATCAGCGGCGTAACACATGCCACTTTCCGTACTGCATGTCAAGCTCGTACTCGTCACTCCTTGCTCATCAAATTAATCAAAGCAACACAAAACGTGTTTCATTATCTCATTGAAAGGGGGCATAAAATATACCTTTCCAGAAGCACTTAACTATTGGGTAAGACAAGCCCAGAGAGAAACCTATGGGAATGACAATGAAGATCTTCCGCATAAGTTAAAACACAATCTCGGTCTGTGGATGGACCAAGAGAATCACAACATTCTGCATTGTGGAGGGAGACTTAAACATGCAGATATCAATCTAGATACTATGCATCTATGGCTTTTACCAAAGAATCTTTCGATCACAAAGTTGATTGTGTTACATACACGTCAACAAATCATCAAGCATGGAGGAGTGCTAGACACACTCACACATCTCAGACAACAGGATTCCTCAAGGAAGACAGTCAGTCAAATCAATCTTGAAAAATTGCATGATATGCCAAGGGTAGGATGCAAGAACATGCCCGTATCAAGGGCCACCACCCCTACCAAAGAAACAAGTGGTCCATCTACTTCCTTTTGAGACGTCAGAAGTAGATTATACAAGAGCCATATACCTAACAGGGACCTTTCAACCTGTGTGTTTATGTGTGTGTTTTAGATATACCTACTATTTAGATGCCAGAACTGTGACAGGTAAAAACATGCATGTTTTGAAAAACAGCTCCATCCGTTGCACGTAAGAGTTACATACGATATGCAAGATATGTTGCGAATCAATTTCAATGCTTCCGATTGCATTGATATATTGAATTTCCATAGATTTTGATTTTTGTTCATTTTGATTTACTTATTTTGTGTGACATTGCATTGGAACTGAGCTGTGTTGTTTACCATACCATTCATTTCGTGGGTATAGCTAATTTGTTTCTTTTTTCATTGTTTTTCATTCCGTTTTTGAACTGCTCTTATTTTTCAGTGATATGGGTGGTGAAATTGAGCTGTGTCGATTGATCGGCGTTTGAATTGATATATTTCGTTAGTGTTTTTTGTTTTTGTTTTGAAAACAAGAAAATAAACAACACGATTAATTCACAGCTACAAGGCGTCATCTTGGTAGTCCAACGTCTTTCCAGCAATTGAGATTTATCAGCGGCGTAACACATGCCACTTTCCATAGTGCATGTCAAGCTCTGAATTTATTGGAGAACGACCGACACTGGATGTATGCACTAATGACACGTCCAACACGTCACATCCAAAGCAAATTCGTGCATTGTTTGCAATCATATGGACCACCGGCTCTCCTTTATCTCCAACAGAGTATGGGAGAAACGCAAATCACACATGGCTGAAGATATTGTCCGTCGAATACGCAAGAAAAATTCAAATATGAACATGTATTTCACAGCAGAAATCTACAACGAAGCGTTGATAATGATTGAAGATTTGTGCTTGGAAATCGCGAACATAGTTCTCAATCAAATGGGAATGCCATCACCGAATCAATCTGCGGCTGCTTCGTTCAATGTAGAATTGTGTCGTGAACAAAATTACTACACGGGTGATCTGTTGCCGAATGTGCAATCATATATTCTTAAGCTAACGCTTGAGCGAAAAGGCATTTACGATAAAATAACTCAAACTGTCAGTAACGGGTTTGGAGAAATCTTCTAAGATGGGTCAGGAAGAACTGTATAACCTTTATAATTAGATTGATTTTGGCAGCATTTCGATCCCAAAATGGCATAACCTTAGCTCTTGCATCGTCTTAAACAGCTGCGACATTGCTACCAGGTGGAAGAACTGCTACTTCAGCTTTGAAATTGCCATTGTACATGCAATTCATTGAAACTCCCACGTGCAACATTTCCAATGCATCTGGCATGGGAAAAGTGTTGCAGAAATGTAAACTTATTGTTTGGGATGAATGCACAATGTCCCACAAAATATCGCTCGAGGCTCTTGATCGATCATTGCAAGATTTGCGTGGAAACATCAGACCATTTGGGAACGCACTAATATTGCTTGCAGGAGATTTCATGCAGTCATTACTTGTAATACCTCGATCGACACCAGCGGACGAAATAAATGCTTGCCTGAAATACTCTACTTTGTGGTGCCAAATAAAGATTTTAAAATTAACTACAAATATGCGTGTCCAACTGCAAAACGACTCATCAGCTTAGATATTCTCACATCAATTTCTGGAAATTGGGAACGGAAACGGGGCAGTCACTTACAAGTCCGTCGACACTGTGGTGGAAGCAGATGAAGCGGTTAATTATCCAACAGAATTTTTTAATTCACTCTATCTGCCAGGGATACCACCACCACACGAATTGCAATTAAAAATCGGCGTGCCAATTATCATGTTACGAAATATCAACCAGCCAAAGCTTAACAATGGCACGCGGTTTGCAGTAAAAAATTATTCAGCAACGTCGTAAAAGCAACAATTTTGACAGGACCTTTAAAGGATGAAGATGTCCTCATTCCTCACATTTATATGATTCCAACGGATTTGCCATTTCAATTTAAGAGATTGTAATTCCCAATTTGATTTACGTTTGCAATCACCATCAACAAAGCTCAGGGCCAATCTTTAGAATTGTGCGGTTTAGATCTAGACACGGATTGCTTCTCACATGGACAACTATATGTTACGTGTTCTAGAGTCGGCAATCAGACAATCTCTATATCTTTACAGACAATGGAACAAGAAAAAATATTGTATACCCACAAGCATTGTGAAATTAGACATGTCAAGAACATGCATTTTCTCTTTTCTTTCTTTTCCATTTAACCAGACTGAGCCACAGCAACGCGTGGCGGGTACAGCTAGTCCTTAATACGAATCAATAGTACTAGCAAGTACTACTTGTGGTATCTGTATATAGCTGAGATAGTCTTGGTAGTAAGGTTGATGTAAAGTCATTCCTGGTTACTGACTTTAATACTTATAAACGATTACATGACTAGAGCTCCCAAGCTTGGCAGGCGTCCTGTGCTTTGTTTACCTCTTCTCTCTCTGTGGCGTCCAGCCGCCGCACATAGAAAACGGATGGTACCATTTTCTGTGAACATGACATCCCTCCTTTTCTTTAAAAAGAATGAATACAGGATGTCTACCATGCTTGTAGCACAAAGCAAAGTTATTGACACAAAGTAAGTTATTAACATATCAAGAGATATTGCATACATTTAACATTAATTAAACACACAAAGAATTTAAACAATCTTTACCACAAAGGATTTCAATGTTAAAAATACATATGCAATGTTAAACAAAATGAAAGAAACTGTAATACAAAGTTACAAAATATTGAATGAGAGATCTGCATTATTCAAACAATATTAAATTTAGTCTAGCATAACAAGTAAATACTTTGCATTACATAGGAACACAATCATCAAATCGTGTAGGGCGTTTAACATGACGTTTAGGACGAGAGTCCTTGAGTACAAGAATATCCCTCGATGAATTGTTTATCGAGTTATAACTCATTTTTTCTTTTTCTTTTGCACGACTTTGCACTTCATCATTTTCTACACTATTTGGAATCACTTTGAAATAAGCCATATTACGTGTTATACTATGATCTCTATTACTCGCTGTTACCATAGTTCCTTTTACACTAATCACTTTATATGGTTTTGTATCATACGGCATATCTAACTTTCCCTCTTTTTTCTTTTTAACGAGAACAGTATCTCCAACCTTTATGAATTGTTCCTTTGCACGTTGATCATGAGCAATTTTCATTTTGCCCTTGGCTAGTGCATCCTTCTGAGCGAGACGTTTATCCGTTACCTTGGCTGGCATGACAGGTAGTGCGATTCTCATAGGACGTCCAAATAAAAGTTCGCCAGGCGACTTGCCCAGTGTTCCATGCGGTGTTGCACGGTAGTTCCTGAGAAAAGCATACATAGCTTGTTTCCAGGATCGTCCTTCGGCATGAGCACAGCGTACCGCTTTCATGAGAGGTTGCATGAATCTCTCTACTTCTCCATTTGCTTGAGGATGTAGTGGCATCACACGGCGGTGTTTGAATCCAATATGCTCAGCAAAGTTGACGAAG
The DNA here is from genome assembly GCA_020271785.1 of Procambarus virginalis. Taxonomy (NCBI): domain Eukaryota; kingdom Metazoa; phylum Arthropoda; class Malacostraca; order Decapoda; family Cambaridae; genus Procambarus; species Procambarus virginalis. The sequence continues at coordinate 6,638 of WNGS01088610.1, forward strand.
TCTTGTCCATTAAATGGCGGTCCATTGTCCGTCTTGACAATTTCAGGAATGCCAAAGTTTGAAAAGATCTTGTCGAGTTTCGGGATGACAGCCTTTGCAGATGTGGAAGTGATGATTTCTACTTCTGGATAATGGGAGTGATCATCAATGACTACCATCAAGTACTCACCAGTTGGTAGCGGTCCACAGAAATCCATCGATACTTCCATCCATGGTGCAGCAGGTAGTGGTGAAGGTTGTAGAGGTGTTGGTCTTGAAGTATCCACTGCAGCTTGGCAAGGGACACAGGCATCATGCATGTCCTTAGCTTGACGATCAATGCCAGGAAACCATACCTTTTCTCGTAGCAGCTGTTTGGTCCTTACAAGACCTTTTTGTCCTTGATGTGCAAGCTTCAGAGCACGTTGCTGGAGAACAGCTGGAATAACGATACGAGTACCTCGCAGCACGGTGTCGCGTTGTTGCGTAACACTTAATTCTGTCTGGATGCGTTCAAGTGCTTTGAATGCATCTTGGTCAACTCCTGAGGGTGGGATACGTGGAAACTTTTTCTTGGTCAATGCATCCACTGTTGCTTGCAGAGTTGGGTCCTCTAGGGTTGCAGTACGTATTTCATCAAGAGTGAGAGCCTTAGGGACTGCATCACAGGTTACAGAGTGTACATATTCCTCGGCAACTTGCTGATGCTTGGTGATGGTGAAACTGTTGGCAGGATGTCGACTGATGTAATCAGCGGGATTGCCTGCACCCGGCTTGTATTTCACCGTAAAGTTGTATGGTTGCAGACGAAGAGCCCATCTCTCAATGCGAGCTGGTGGTTTGGACTTTGGATTATTGAAGATGGTCTCCAACGGTTTGTGGTCAGTGACTATCGTGGTAAAGGGTGCACCAAGCAGATACACATTGAAGTGTTCACAGCGCCATACAAGAGCAAGAGCTTCCTTCTCTGACTGTATCGTTGCTCAACATCTGTGAGAGAACGGCTGGCGTAGGCAATTACTACTCTGGAATCTGGTTGACCAGGTTTGTGTTGGGCTAACACAGCACCTAAACCAACAGGACTAGCATCCACCGTTAACTCAGTGTCCATTGATGGATCAAAGTACGCAGCAGTCGCATTCTCTACTAATGCATCTTTCACAGCATCAAATGCATTTTGCTCGATATCGCTCCAGTACCACGATGCATTTTTCTTCAGGAGCTCACGTAGAGGCTTCGTAATAGTAGCAAAATCTGGAATGAAGCGAGAACAGTAGTTTGCCATTCCCAGAAAACTATGTACTTCAGTGGATGTTGAAGGAGGTGCAGCATTCTTGATATCTGCAACTTTCTTAGGATCTGGAGACAGACCTTTGTCACTAAGTACATGTCCAAAGAATTCAATTTTATGTTGATTGAACTCACACTTTGCTCGGCTTAGCGTCAAATTCTTTTCTCGTAAGCGTTGCAATGTTGCACGAAGAGCTTTGTTGTGTTCAGCTTGGGTACGGCCATAAACAATGATGTCATCAGACATGTTGTCAGCATTAGGTATATCTTGCAATACCTGGCTGATGATGTGCTGGAATACCTCAGCAGCACTGTTAATACCAAAACTCAGGCGCTTGTACCTATACAGACCTCGATGTGTCGTAAACGTTGTGATGAATCGACTCTCATCATCAAGTTCAAGCTGATGATAGCCCTTGTTTAAATCTAACTTGCTAAATACAGTTGCACCATTCAGGCGGTAAATCATATCATCTACAGTGGGTGTAGGATGGCGTTCACGCATTATTGCCTTGTTGGGAACACGCATGTCTACACAAATGCGTATCTCATCTGGATTCTTCGGCTTTGGTGGAGTGACAATTGGGCTTACCCATGGTGTTGGGCCTGTTACCGGTTCAATGATATCTAGTTCTATCAGCCTATCCAGTTCGGCATCGACTTTCTTGCGAGTATGGAATGGTTGTCGGCGATGTGGTTGGGCAACTGGAATTACATCTGGGTTGATATGCAGATGTACCTTGCTATCAGTATAACAACCTATGGATTTAAACCGATCAGAAAATTCAGCAACAATAGCATCAACATTGTTTGCAGATTCCACTGCTACAGCATTAGAAAGCTGAAGTAGCCCCAATTTGGTTGAAGTCTTGTAACTGAGTAGAGACTCCTTTGCATTCCTAACAACATGGAATGTAGTAATGAGCATTGCATTCTTTGACTTAATCTCTGCAGTGAAAGTTCCAATCACTGGTAAGGCTACCTTTGAAGCATAGGCAGTGGCTTTGCCATTATAGTTTTCAAGCTTTGGGAATTGTTTTTTAAATTTTTCATAGTGGCACTCAGCAATGGTGTCAATGTTTGATCCAGTGTCAATAAGAATTTTGAGACAAATGCCAGCAATGTATACTATAGTCTCTGGGTTGTTTGGAAGATCATTCCATTCTGTGATTGCTTGTACTCCATAAATATAATCACATTCACTGTCATCTGAGACTGGTTGTAATGAAATGTTGTCTTGTATATTATTAACATTCTTGATTTGAGGTGCAATATTGTGTTTGCCACCTCGACTCCTATGACTTGATCCTCGTACATTGCTTTTATTTATTGATTGTGGTTTCTTTAGTGGAGAACGACACATAGCACCAAAATGACCTAGTTTTCCACACTCATAGCACTTCTTACCTTGAGCAGGACAAACATTATCTGGGTGTGGGTAATCTCCTCCACAATTGTAACATTTATTGTTGACAACCTTGATGCGAGTCGTTGTGACTGCTTGAGTCTTGTTCCCTGACTCCAGTTGTGATGTGGTTCTCGGCTCAATTTAATGTTAGGTTTGGCATGATATCTTCTTTGATCATGGTGTCCTCCCTGAACCTTACATACTTCATGACTGTTAGTAACAGTGGCAGAACCGTTGTTGGCACTGCACTCCATGGCACGAGCATCACGTGCAGCATCTTCCATTCGACGAGCCATATCCAGTATCTTGGTAAGAGAACTTTCATCATCAACAAGTTCTAGAGCTCTTCGACGAAGACGTGTAGATGTGCATGTTTCAATTATTTGCTGTTTGATTTCTTTGTCAACATCAGCAAACTCACAATGGGTTGCTAAACCCTGCAGACGTGTATGGTATTGATCAACAGTTTCATTAGAGAGTTGTTTTGCTCTCCTGAAATGCATAATTTCCATAGCAGTATTTTGCCTTGGTTTGAAATGCTCAGTTAATTTGGCTTTGGCAGTGTCATAATCTTTGGCACCACCAGTGTCTTTCAGTGTATCAAAGATGTCACAAACTCTATCACCTGCATAATGAAGTAGAAAGGCACGCTTTCTTTCAGCACTTTTGATATCAGAAACTATCAACAAATTTTCAAACCTTTTAAGCCATTTGACCCACCTCTGTGACAGGTTTGTCTGGTCACAGTCAGGATCAAATGCAGGAAACTGAGGTATATTTGCCATTTTTACTGAATAAATTTAAACTTATCACTTAAAATGTTCCTCAGAATATATAACACTTACTGCACTGTATATGTTATTTAAGAATTCACTGTAATTACTTTAATTTTGCTAAGCACACAAGCATTTTAATGCAAAAGTTCACAACAGTGCACAACACAGCAGCATCTGACTTCTTACCTAGCCCTTGTGTACATGTGTTGTTCCTACTCACAGCAACACAGCAGTTGTTAGCAGTTGGTACAGCAGTTGTCAGCAGTTGGTACAGCAGTTGGCAGCAGTTGGCAGCAGTAGGCAGCAGTTGGCACAGCAGTTGGTTCACAGCGTGAAGAATTTTGTAGCACGAAGCGTCGTTTCGTAACCAAAACATCGGGTTTTGTACACTGCATCAAAGCGTCGTTTCGTACACAGCGTCGGCAGATTCCTCTCACAGCAACAATCAGCACAGCTTGGGTAGCACACAGCATTGGCCAGCACACAGCAACGGCCAGCACACAGCAACGATCAGCACACAGCAACAGTCAGCACACAGCATGGGGTTGCATACAGCATCGGGTATGGTGCTCACAGACAGCTTCTCCTTCCTCCTCTAGGCGAGACAGCATGCTCCTTCCTTGTGTTTTGTTGAACAAAATACCTGCGTTCCCAGTTCATCCTCGTCGCCAGTGTGGTATCTGTATATAGCTGAGATAGTCTTGGTAGTAAGGTTGATGTAAAGTCATTCCTGGTTACTGACTTTAATACTTATAAACGATTACATGACTAGAGCTCCCAAGCTTGGCAGGCGTCCTGTGCTTTGTTTACCTCTTCTCTCTCTGTGGCGTCCAGCCGCCGCACATAGAAAACGGATGGTACCATTTTCTGTGAACATGACACTACTTATAATAAACAAATGTGTAGTGTAGTGTAGCGTTACTACTTATAACCTTTAAATCTTATATCTAATTATATTATAATCACATCTTATATCAATCATATGTCTAGACAGTAAAAGTAGTCAATAAATATGAATTGAAAACTACCCACTGTAAGGGAGAGGGGAAGCCAACTCGAGAGTGAAGTGCCCCGAAGGGAGAAATCATTTGTTTACATACAGAGTGACAACGTGTGACGGTGCCTTGCGAAATTAATTTTGTAAATGACACCATAATAACATATCTTTATCACCAGTGATTACTCTCAAGAACTGGGGAAGAACCTGGACAATATGTACACGGAAAAATTCCTAGTACTTTATCTAAATAAGAGTGTAGAGTGGGGCACACCAAGTAACATCACCATCAACACTTATTTTATCCGACTGCAAATGCAATTAAGGACATAATCAATTAGCAACGTTACGAGATTAATAAACAGTGTTTGGTATAGAATGGGACCTAATCTCAGACACCATATCAATCAAATCAGTAACAGTAAACTATTGCATTGTTACAAAAACGGATTTGATTTCACAGGTTAGCAAAGTATTTTACCCACTTGGTCTATTAAACCCTTTAACAATCAAATGGCATTTTTTATGCAAGAAGCTTGGAAGACAAAAGTTGGTTGGGATGATCCACTTCCACTCCAGTTACAAAAAGCTTGGATGGAGATGCCTCAAGAACAAAGTTTAGTCGAACAGATAAGCTTTCTGAGACACATAGTCGAGGAAAATGATGAACACTACATTTATTCGCTGACTCGTCAGTCAGAGCTTTTGGAGCTTTTGCTTACTTAGTGACTTCCATCATTCATATCTAATCACCTCTGAGGTCAGAGTCGCTCCATTAAAAAAAAGAGGATATTGCCTCAGATGGAACTAACTGCATTGCTAACTTGCACACGCTTAGCAGTGCATATCAAACAAGTCTTGTCGTCGATAAACATCAAAGATGTTATTATATGGTCTGAAAATAATTTATTTTCAGACCATATAATAACATCAAAGATGTTATAATAACATATATATATAATATATTATATTATAATAATAATAATATATATATATAACATATATATAATAACATCAAAGATGTTATTATATGGTCTGAAAATAAATTATTTTCAGACCATATAATAACATCTTTGATGTTTATCGACGACAAGACTTGTTTGATATGCACTGCTAAGCGTGTGCAAGTTAGCAATGCAGTTAGTTCCATCTGAGGCAATATCCTCTTTTTTTTAATGGAGCGACTCTGACCTCAGAGGTGATTAGATATGAATGATGGAAGTCACTAAGTAAGCAAAAGCTCCAAAAGCTCTGACTGACGAGTCAGCGAATAAATGTAGTGTTCATCATTTTCCTCGACTATGTGTCTCAGAAAGCTTATCTGTTCGACTAAACTTTGTTCTTGAGGCATCTCCATCCAAGCTTTTTGTAACTGGAGTGGAAGTGGATCATCCCAACCAACTTTTGTCTTCCAAGCTTCTTGCATAAAAAAATGCCATTTGATTGTTAAAGGGTTTAATAGACCAAGTGGGTAAAATACTTTGCTAACCTGTGAAATCAAATCCGTTTTTGTAACAATGCAATAGTTTACTGTTACTGATTTGATTGATATGGTGTCTGAGATTAGGTCCCATTCTATACCAAACACTGTTTATTAATCTCGTAACGTTGCTAATTGATTATGTCCTTAATTGCATTTGCAGTCGGATAAAATAAGTGTTGATGGTGATGTTACTTGGTGTGCCCCACTCTACACTCTTATTTAGATAAAGTACTAGGAATTTTTCCGTGTACATATTGTCCAGGTTCTTCCCCAGTTCTTGAGAGTAATCACTGGTGATAAAGATATGTTATTATGGTGTCATTTACAAAATTAATTTCGCAAGGCACCGTCACACGTTGTCACTCTGTATGTAAACAAATGATTTCTCCCTTCGGGGCACTTCACTCTCGAGTTGGCTTCCCTCTCCCTTACAGTGGGTAGTTTTCAATTCATATTTATTGACTACTTTTACTGTCTAGACATATGATTGATATTAGATGTGATTATAATATAATTAGATATAAGATTTAAAGGTTATAAGTAGTAACGCTACACTACACTACACATTTGTTTATTATAAGTAGTGTCATGTTCACAGAAAATGGTACCATCCGTTTTCTATGTGCGGCGGCTGGACGCCACAGAGAGAGAAGAGGTAAACAAAGCACAGGACGCCTGCCAAGCTTGGGAGCTCTAGTCATGTAATCGTTTATAAGTATTAAAGTCAGTAACCAGGAATGACTTTACATCAACCTTACTACCAAGACTATCTCAGCTATATACAGATACCACACTGGCGACGAGGATGAACTGGGAACGCAGGTATTTTGTTCAACAAAACACAAGGAAGGAGCATGCTGTCTCGCCTAGAGGAGGAAGGAGAAGCTGTCTGTGAGCACCATACCCGATGCTGTATGCAACCCCATGCTGTGTGCTGACTGTTGCTGTGTGCTGATCGTTGCTGTGTGCTGGCCGTTGCTGTGTGCTGGCCAACGCTCTGTGCTACCCAAGCTGTGCTGATTGTTGCTGTGAGAGGAATCTGCCGACGCTGTGTACGAAACGACGCTTTGATGCAGTGTACAAAACCCGATGTTTTGGTTACGAAACGACGCTTCGTGCTACAAAATTCTTCACGCTGTGAACCAACTGCTGTGCCAACTGCTGCCTACTGCTGCCAACTGCTGTGCCAACTGCTGCCAACTGCTGTACCAACTGCTGACAACTGCTGTACCAACTGCTAAAAATGCTGTGTTGCTGTGAGTAGGAAACAACACATGTACACAAGGGCTAGGTAAGAAGTCAGATGCTGCTGTGTTGTGCACTGTTGTGAACTTTTGCATTAAAATGCTTGTGTGCTTAGCAAAATTAAAGTAATTACAGTGAATTCTAAATAACATATACAGTGCAGTAAGTGTATATATATTCTGAGGAACATTTTAAGTGATAAGTTTAAATTTATTCAGTAAAAATGGCAAATATACCTCAGTTTCTGCATTTGATCATGACTGTGACCAGACAAACCTGTCACAGAGGGGGTCAAATGGCTCTAAAAGGTTTGAAAATTTGTTGATAGTTTCTGATATC
>WNGS01088625.1:0-12861 GCA_020271785.1 Procambarus virginalis
GCACCTCGGCGGCCTGGGTCTCACCGCTTTCCAGGATTTCGCCGTAGACCTTGCCGAGCATGCCGCCGTAGGTCAGCGCGATCGCCAGCACGCCGGCAGTGGGCCGAGGCCGACCACACGCACGAACACCAGCGCCCAGACCAGTTCGGGATGCTGCGCAGCACGATCAGCAGCCAGCGCAGCGCCTGGCGCAGCCAGAACGGCCCGCGCGCCATGCGGCCAGACAGCGCCGAGATCGACAGCACCGGGTCGACAGCAGTGTGAGGGGGACCGCCAGCACCAGCGCCAGCGTGATGCCGGCGGTGGCCATGGCGACGGTGCGCCAGGTCTCCTGCGCCACCATCAGCAGGAATTCGCCGCTGTGCGCCAGCGGCCAGAAGCTGGCGAGAAAGCGCCCGCTGACCTTCAGGCTCTCGGCCTCCAGCATCACCCAGGGCCGGAACTCGGCCGCCACCAGCAGCGGCCACAGCAGCACCAGAACGCGCAGGTCCAGAACACGCGCGGCAGCCAGGCCGGGTCGCGCGGCGCGGCGCGCAGGCTCAGCTCAGCCACGGCGAGGGCCTTTGTCCAGCGGCAGCCGCAGAACCGGCTTTGCGGGCTGGAGGCTGCGCCCCCCCTTGGGGGGTGACGCGAAGCGCGCGGGGGGAGACCATGACTAGCGGCAGTGCATGGCCACCGGTTGAGGGGGCGGCGGCGGCTCCGCGTCGACCGGGGCCGGGCCGTGCAGCTCGTCCTCGTGCTGGTCGTAGAGGTCGGCCAGCAGGGCCGGCGTCACCTGCGCCGCCGGCAGGTCGAACGCCAGCGCGCCGTCGCGCAGGCCGACGATGCGCGGGAAATGTTCCAGCGCAACCTCCACCTGGTGGAGCGTGGTCACCAGCGTGGCGTTGCGTTCGCGGGCACCCGCCAGCAAGGTATCGATGGCCTGCCGCGCGCGCGAAGGGTCGAGCGCCGACAGCGGTTCGTCGATCAGCCAGAGCGAGGCCGGCGCGAGCAGCGCGCGCGACAGGCCGACGCGCTGGCGCTCGCCGCCCGAGAGCCGGTCCACGCGCTCGAACAGCTTGTCGGCGAGGTCGAAACGGTCCAGCGCCTCGAAGGCCGCCGGAATGTCCACCGGGTAGAACAGCGAGCGCAGGCTCTGCCACAGGCCCATGGCCGGCAGGCGCCCGGCCAGCACGGAGGTGACCACGCGCTGGCGCGGCGGCAGCGGCGGCACCTGCGGCGCCAGGAACAGGCGGCCGCGCAGCCGCTGAAGTTCAGCGCGGGGCAGCCGCCAGGGGTCCTGCCCGTCCAGCCGCAACGAACCGCTGACCGGCGGCAGGGCGCAGGCCAGCAGCTGCAGCAACGTGGTCTTGCCGGCACCCGAGGGACCGATCACCGCCACCTGCTCGCCCGCCGCCACGCTCAGGCTCAGCGGCCTGAGCGCGGGTGCCGCCCCCGGGCGCGCCGCCGGGTGGCGGGCGCTGCCGCCTTGCAGGTCGATGTTCAAGCGCGTGGCCCTTTACAGCAGCTCGGCACTGCGGGCGGCGGCTTCGATGCCCTTGTAGTTCTCGGCCTTGGTCGGCACGAACTTCGTGGCGCGCTGCAGCTCCAGGATCTCCTTGCCTTCGGGCGTGGCCTTGGAGAGCGAGGTCAGCGCATCGGCCAGCTTCTGGCGCGTGGCGGCGGGCATGTCGGCGTGCACCGACCAGTTGTAGTCGAAGTAGGGCGGGGTGGTGAAGATCACGCGCACCTTGGTGGCGTCGACCTTCTTCTCGGCCACAAACTTTTCCCAGACCGAGATGTTGAGCGCGCCGCCCTGCACCTTGCCCGACGCCACGGCGGCGATGGTCGCGTCGTGCGCGCCACTGAAGGCCACGCGTTTGAAGTCCTTCTCCGGGTTGATGCCCTGCTGCAGCAGGAAGCTGCGCGGCATCAGGTGGCCGCTGGTGCTGCTCTGGAACCGAAGGACACGTCCTTGCCCTTGAGGTCGGCCAGGCTGTTGATGGCCGGGTCGCTGGTGATGAAGACCGATTTGAATTTTTCGTCTTCCTCGCGCTGCACCAGCGGGATCACCTTGCCGCCCGAGCGCACATTGGCCTGCACGAAGGTGAAACCGCCGAACCAGGCCAGGTCGACCTTCTTGTTCACCAGCGCCTCGACCGAGGCGGCGTAGTCGGTCACCGGGTGAACTCGACCTTCATGCCCAGCTTGGCTTCGAGGTATTTCATCAGCGGCGCGGCCTTGCGCGCCAGCTCGGTGGGCGATTCGTCGGGGATGGCGGTGACGCGAAAGACCTGCTGGGCCTGGGCCAGCGAGGCGATGCCGGAGGCGGCGAGCATGGCGCAGGTCAAGAGTGCGCGGCGGGTGCGGGAAGTGGTGTTCAGGTTCATGGTGTATCCGGTCAAGAGGGATAGGGGGAACGTATTAGAACCTGAGGCCGGCCGCTTGGCAGGGCCTGGGGTCTTGGGACATCCCCTGTAAGAAATCCGGCGTCCCCGCGACACGAAGGGGTCAGCGTATATAAAGCGGAGCCACCCTCCACACCCCTCGACGCCATGCCCCACCTCCCGCCCCTGCCCCGGTTCATGCAACGGCACCAGAACGACCCTGCCGCCGTGAGGGCCGAACTGGCGGCCGGGCTGCAGGCGCGGCCGGCCCATGTGGCGCCCAAGTTTTTCTACGACGCGCTGGGATCGCGCCTGTTCGACGCCATCACCGAACTGACCGAGTACTACCCCACGCGCACCGAGGCGGCGATCTTCGAGACGCACGGCGCGGACATGGCGCGCCAGGTACCGCCGGGCGCGGTGCTGATCGACCTGGGGGCCGGCAGCTGCGCCAAGGCGGCGCGCCTGTTCCCGGTGCTGCGGCCGGCGGCCTATGTGGCGGTGGACATCTCGGTGGACTACCTGCGGGACGCCATGGGCCAGCTCCAGCAGCGCCACCCCGGATTGCCGATGCTGGGGCTGGGCCTGGACTTTTCGTCGGCGCTGGCGTTGCCGGAGGAGGCTGGTGACTGGCTGACCGGCCAGGGCTCGGCGGCAGCGCCGCGCTGCGTTTTTTATCCCGGCTCGAGCATCGGCAACTTCAATCCGGCCCAGGCCCTGGCCCTGCTGCGCCAGGCGCACGCCCTGTGTGCCGGTGGCGGGTCGGGCGGGGGGCTGCTGATCGGGGTCGACCGCGTCAAGGACAAGGCGGTGCTGGAGCCGGCCTACGACGACCCGCTGGGCGTGACGGCGGCCTTCAACCGCAACCTGCTGTTGCACGCCAACGCGCTGCTGGGCAGCGACTTTGCGCCCGCGCGCTGGCGCCATGTGGCTTTCTACAACGAAGCCCAGGCGCGGATCGAGATGCACCTGGCTTCGGACGGCGCGCAGACGGTGCGCTGGCCGGGCGGAGAGCGTGGTTTTGCCGACGGCGAGCGGATGCACACCGAAAATTCCTACAAATGGGAACCGGCCGCATTCGATGCGCTGCTGCGCGAAGCGGGCTTCGGCCCGTCCACCCACTGGACCGATGCGCGCGGCTGGTTCAGTGTTTTCTGGGCGCCCGCCGCCTGACCGGGAGGGTCGCGGTGTCTGTTGTCCACCGTGAAAGCTGTTCATGAACAACCTGCACCGCACCTTCTAGGCTCTGGCGCTGAGCGCCTCGGCCACGCGGCGGGCGCCAGCAAGATCGGCAAGACCCTGCGCCCACCGAGCTGGTGATCGTTGGCAACCCGCAGGGCGGCACGCCATTCATGGAATGTGCCCAGACCGTGGGCATCGACCTGCCGCTCAAAGCCCTGGTGTGGGGCGATCCGGCCGGACAAACCTGGCTCAGCTTCAACGACCCGGCCTACCTTGGGCAGCGCCCAGCTCAGCCCAGGGCCACCGAGCGGAACCCCGACACGATGTCGTTGCGCTCGGGCGTGAAGTAGTTGCGGTAATGCGGATGCCGCATGCGCGGCACGGTCGCGCGGCTTGCGCCCTTGAGCACCGGGCGGCCGTCGAACCACGGCGCCGAGTAGTCGACGTAGGGATGCGGCACGAAGCCTGGAAAGGGCGCGAAGGCGCTGGCGGTCCACTCCCAGACCTCGCCCCAGGCGAAGCCCGGGTCCTGTGCCGCGACCTCCCACTCGCCCTCGCTCGGCAGCCGCCGTCCGGCCCAGGTGCACCAGGCCTGGGCCTCGAAGGCCGTCAGGTGGCAGGCCGTTGCGGCCGTGTCCAGCGGCCGCCAGGCGCCGTGGTGCTGCTGTTCCCAGCCGCCCGCCGAGGCCCGCAGGTAGCGCGGTGCTGCCTGTCCCGCTGCCTGCCGCCAGGCCCAGCCCGCGTCGCTCCAGAAGCGCGGGTCCAGGTAGCCGCCGCTCTCGACGAAGGGCAGGAAGCGCGCCCAGCTGACGGCGCGGGCGTCGATCTCGAAGGTCTCCAGCCGCACCGGGTGCGCACCGAGCTCGTTGTCGAAGGCGAAGCCGGGACCGCTGCGACCCAGGGTCCAGTCGGTGGCGGCGACCGACAGCGATCCCGTCTGCGACCCCGCCGCTGAAACCGCCGCTGACACCGAAGCCGATGGCGCCTGCGCGGCAGGCAGCCGCAGCCCAGGATCGAAGCCCAGGGTCTGCGCCATGTAGAGCGCGGCTTCGGTGTGCATGTCCTCGTGGAACAGCGCCAGTCGGAAAAAGTACAGGCCCTGGTCGTCCTCGGGCGCGTCGGCCAGCAGCGCCAGTGTCTGTTCCAGGCTGGCGCCGAAGTCGGCGCGCACTGCGTCGGCGCCGGGCAGGGGCAGGGCCCAGCGGCGGTCGTGCGGCACCTCGCTGGAGTTGTAAAGCGCGTCGGCGTCGACGCCCCGCGCGGCCTGGCGCGCCGGGCCGCGCGGCGCCCGCGGATCGGCCGCCACGCCGAGCCCGCGCTGCGGATTTCGCGCCAGCCACCAGTCGGCAAACCAGCCGATGTGGCCCAGCTCCCAGAGCGGCGGATTGAGTTCGGGCGTGCAGGGCACGCGCAGGTCCGGGCCGAGCGCGGCCTGATAGGCGTCGAACAGCGCCAGGCTGCGCCCACGCGCCTCGCGCAGCGCCTGTGCCAGCACGGCCCGGCCGCCGCAGCGCGCCGCCTCGGCTTCGGACACAATCGCTGACCACCGGTTTCCAGCCATGAAAAAACCTTCCCTGTGCATCGTGACGCCGGCGCTGGCCGACGCCAACAACGGCAACTGGCAGACCGCGCGCCGCTGGGCACGGTTGCTGGGCGGCCATTATGCGGTTCGTCTGGCCAAGGCCTGGCCCGATGGCCCTACCCGCGACGACGGCACCGATCTGCTGCTGGCGCTGCACGCGCGCCGCTCGGCCGACAGCGTGGCGGCCTGGGCCCTGGCCCACCCGGACCGGCCGCTGGTGCTGGCGCTCACCGGCACCGACCTCTACCGCGACATCCAGAGCGATGCGAGCGCGCAGCGTTCGCTGGCGCTGGCGCAGCGCCTGATCGTGCTGCAGGAGCTTGCGCCCCTGGCCTTGCCCGAGGTCATGCGCGCCAAGTGCCAGGTGGTGTTCCAGTCCTGCACCCGGCGGCAGGCGCTGGCCAAGACCAGCGCGCACCTGCGGGCCGTGGTGGTCGGCCACCTGCGCGACGAAAAAGCGCCGCAGACCGTGTTCGAGGCGGCCCGGCTGCTGCGCCCCGACGAAGGCATCTTCATCGACCACCTCGGCCATGCGCTGGACCCGGCGCTGGGCGAGCTGGCCCGCGCCACCCAGGCCGCCTGCCCGCACTACCGCTGGTTCGGCGGCCAGCCGCACGAGGCCACGCGCCGCCGCATCCAGCGCGCCCACCTGCTGCTGCACCCCAGCCGCATGGAGGGCGGCGCCCACGTGGTCATGGAGGCTGCGCAGAGCGGCACGCCGGTGCTGGCCTCGCGCATGGACGGCAACGTCGGCATGCTGGGCGCCGGCTATGGCGGCTACTTCCCGGTCGGCGACGCGGTGGCGCTGGCGGCGCTGTTGCGCGCCTGCCGGCGGGACATTGCCCACGGCGGTGGCAGGCTGGCGGCCCTGCAAGCACAATGTTCTGAAAGAGCGCCGCTGTTCGAGCCCGCGGCAGAACAGGCGGCTTTGCTGCGGGTGCTGACCGGATCGCTGTAAGAACCCCGCTGCGGTCCGACCCACCGAATCTGAACCTTTCACCCGAGTTCCCGAATGAACGCACCTTCCTCGCCCGCCCAGACCCAGCCGCGCCTGACCATCCTCTCGCACGGCGGCGGCTGCGGCTGCAAGATCGCGCCCGGCGTGCTCAGCGAGATCCTCAAGGGCACCAGCGCCATGCCGATCCCTTCGGCCCTGCTGGTCGGCATCGAGACCGCCGACGACGCCGCGGTCTACCAGCTCAACGATCAGCAGGCGCTGATCGCCACCACCGACTTCTTCATGCCGATCGTCGACGACCCGTTCGACTTCGGCCGCATCGCCGCCACCAACGCCATCAGCGACGTCTACGCCATGGGCGGCACGCCGATCATGGCGCTGGCCCTGGTCGGCATGCCGATCAGCGTGCTCAGCACCGAGACCATCGGCAAGATCCTCGACGGGGGCCGCTCGGTCTGCGCCGCCGCCGGCATCCCGATCGCGGGCGGTCACACCATCGACTCGGTCGAGCCCATTTACGGCCTGGTCGCGCTCGGCCTGGTGCATCCCAAGCAGGTCAAGCGCAACGCAGACGCCCAGGTGGGCGACCGCCTGATCCTGGGCAAGCCGCTGGGCGTGGGCGTGCTCTCGGCCGCGCTCAAGAAGGATGCGCTGTCTTCCGACGGCTACGCGCAGATGATCGCCAACACCACGAAGCTGAACACGCCCGGCCCCGACCTGGCCGCCATCGACGGCGTGCACGCGCTGACCGACGTGACCGGGTTCGGCCTGGCGGGTCATGTGCTGGAAATGGCGCGCGGCTCGGACACCACGGTGCGGCTCGACATGGCCCGGGTGCCGCTGATCGCCGGCGTGCGCGAGCTCGCGGCGCAGGGCATGGTGACCGGCGCCAGCGGCCGCAACTGGCCGCCTACGGCAACGAGATCCGGCTGGCCGACAGCCTGCAACCGGTGGACCAGCCCTGCTGACCGACCCGCAGACCACGGCGGCCTGCTGGTGGCCTGCGCGCCCGGGGTGGGTGGACCAGGTGCTGGCGGTGTTTCGCCAGCACGGCTTTGCCGCCGCGGCCGAGGTGGGCGAGATCGTGCCTGCGCAGGCCGGCTGGCGTGCGGCTGCAGGTGGGCTGACGGTTGACGAGGGAGGTTTGAGATGAAACACTGGCTGCGCGCCAACCGGGGCTTCGTGCTGTTCCTGCTGTGCTTCGGCATCTTCCGCACCGCGATCGCCGACTGGAACCCGGGTGCCCTCGGGTTCGATGCGGCCCGACGATCCTGGAAGGGGGATGTGGTGCTGGTGAACCGGCTGGCCTACGACCTCAAGCTGCCGCTGATCCATGTCTCGCTGGCACGGCTGGGGGAGCCCCGGCGGGGTGACATCGTGACCTTCGATTCGCCGCAGGACGGTGTGCGCCTGATCAAGCGGCTGGTGGCGCTGCCGGGGGATGTGGTCGAGCTGCGCGACGGCGTGCTGGCGATCAACGGCCGAGCCGGCGTCCTACCGCGATGTCCGGGAGATCGATGACTTTTTCGCGCCAGGCATGACCGTCCCGGCCACCCGGGCCACCGAGCGCTGGGGCGAGAGCGAACGCACGGTGCAGTACCTCGATGGGATGCCCAATCGCCGCAACCTCGGCCCGCTGACCGTGCCGCCGGGTCACTACTTCATGCTGGGCGACAACCGGGACAACAGCGGCGACTCCCGCTACTTCGGTCCGGTGCCGCGGGCGCTGCTGATCGCCCGCGCCGAGGCGCGTGCTGGTGTCGGCCGACATCACCGATCACTGGCAGCCACGCTTCTCGCGCTGGGCCGCGTCGCTGCGCTGATGGCCGCCTCCCCGGAGCCGGGCCTTGCCGACCACGCGGCCTACCTGGCGGCGTTTGCCCCGAAGCGGTGCGACCGGTCCTGGGCGACATCCTGGTGCGCGTCCAGGCCTGATCCGGACGCGCAAGCCTGCATCAGTTACCGGATACCGGCTTTTCGCGCCGGTCCCGGCAAGGGACGGGTGTTTTTCTACTGCGGCGGCCTTCAGGCGCCACATCGGCGTCTACCCACCGGTGACCGACGACAAGGCGCTGGTGGCGGAGCTTGCGCCCTGGCGCAATCAAAGGGCAACCTGGCGTTTCCGCTCGACCAGCCGATGCCCTACCATGTGATTGACCGGGTGGCGCTTGCGCTGCACGCCCAATACCTTCTTCACACCTGAAAGCCCGCCATGACACGTCGAACCATGAAGACCGCCACCAGCCTGGGGCGCATGACCATGGAAACCGCCATGGCCACACCGCAGGTGGTGGCCCACCGCGTCGGCCGCATGGCCACCGCCGGTGCCCGTCCCTCCCGGCGCGACCAGCAGGAGTTCAACGGCATGGTGGCGGAGAAGCAGCTGGCGTTTCACCCAGTCGTGGATGGCGATGGCGACCGAGACCCTGCGCCTGCAGCAGCAGATCTGGGCTTCGCTGTGGACGGTCGGGGGTCGCGCCCTGGTCGCGCAAACAGGCCGCCTCGCTGACGGGCGGCCCGGCGCATGCAGTCGGCGGCCATGTCCATCGCCGAAAAGGGGGTGACACCGGTGCACCGCAAGGCGGTGTCCAACGCAAAGCGGCTGTCGAAGACCGCCGCGATGACGACCCCACGCATTCTGGTTTTCGACATTTTCGGCACCGTGTCGACTGGCACGGCGCCATCGTGCGCGAGCTGCGGCAGCGTCATCCGCAGGTCGACGCCGATGCCTTCGCGCTGGCCTGGCGCGCGGGCTACCAGCCGGCGATGGAGGCGGTGCGCTCGGGCGGGCGCGGCTTCGTCAAGCCTCGATGTGCTGCACCGCGAACTCCTTGACGGCCTGTTGCCGGCGCTTTGGCCTCGACCACATGACCGAGGCCGAACGCGCTGATCTCAACCGGGGTCTGGCACCGGCTGGCCGCCTGGCCCGACAGCGTGGCCGGGCTCACGCGCTTGAAGTCGCGCTTTCACGATTTGCAGCCTCTCCAACGGCAACCTCGGCCTGCTCACCGACATGGCCAAACACGCCGGCCTGCCCTGGGACTGCGTGCTCAGCGCCGAGGTGTTTCAGGCCTACAAGCCCGATCCGCGGGTCTACCTTGGTGCGGCCGGGGTGTGTCGACGCCGACCCGGTCGAGGTCATGATGGTCCGCCGCCCACCACGACGACCTCACGGCCGCCCGCGCCTGCGGCCTGCTGACCGCCTACATCGAGCGCCCGCTCGGAATTCGGCGCCGCCCACCCCAAGGACGTCTCGCCGCAGCCGGTCAACTCCTGCATGCGCGCGACCTGATGCATCTGGCCGAGCAACTGGGGTGCTAGCGCCAGGGGCTGCGGCCCGATCCGGCGCGGCGGATCAGGTGCCCGCCATCGACGCCTTGATCTGGCGGATGGTGGACACGTCGCCCAGGAAGACCTGGATCACGTCCTTTTCCTGGGGCGTCAGGTCCCGGCTCTCCAGCAGCTTCGCTTTCTTCACGATCAGCTCCAGCGCCTCGGCCAGGTGGCCGATCTGCCGGCCGTAGCTGCCGACACGCGCCAGCGCCGCCGGCTCCACGGCCGGGTTGGACGAGGAGCCGAGGTCCACGTTGAACAGGTGGAACGACAGGTTGGAAAAGATGGGCTGCGAAAGGTTGGTGGGGGCCAGTTGCCACCTCAATGGCATGGATACCTGCTGCATGGTTCGCTCCTGACGGGTTGGGATGCCCGCCAGTGGAGCAGAACAGTGCCAAGAGGGGGCGATGCGCTCCCCCAAGGAAGGGACGCGCCGACCCCATCGGTCGACGGACCGGCGAACACAGGGTGGGCTCGCCGGTGTGCAGGTTCGCCTTGGGTGCCGCTTTCGTGGAGATGGCTGCGCCAGAGGCCGAACGCCTGCTCGAAGGCGCTCAGCGAGGCCGCGACGTCGGGGCCCGGCCGGATGGAGCCTTCATGCGGACAGAGGTGAGTACTTCGACATGAAGCCCGGTCGATGCGGTCCTTCCAGCGCCAGACCCAGGCGCCTTCCGCGTGCAGCGGTCCCCAGCTGGCGATGGCGTGACCGCGCGCAGGCCAGCAGGTTGAGGGTGTTCTTCGGCGGGTGGTGCGGCTTGAGGGCCTGGCCTTCATGGGCCAAGAGCAGGTTCTGCGCCAGCGGTGGCCCCGCGCGCACGGCGTAGACGCCGCTCTTGGGGGGGGGGGCGTTCGACCCGGGTCGAGACGTCGCCGGACGCGAAGACGTCGGGTGGCTGAGGCTCTGCTGGAAACTGATTGACCTGCACGTGGCCCGACCCGCTGAGTGCGAGGTCCGCTGCCCTGCAGCCAGGCCGGTGCGTGGCTGCGATGGCCAGGATGGGCACGTCGCAGGCCAGGTTCGGAACCGCTGGCCAGCCGCACCAACCCGGCGCCATGCCGACGCAGCGGTCGCGCAGCACGGTGATGTTCAGGCGCCTGAGCCGCCGCAGCACGCGCGCCTGCAGGCGGGC
The DNA here is from genome assembly GCA_020271785.1 of Procambarus virginalis. NCBI lineage: Eukaryota > Metazoa > Arthropoda > Malacostraca > Decapoda > Cambaridae > Procambarus > Procambarus virginalis. The sequence continues at coordinate 10,552 of WNGS01088625.1, forward strand.
GGGGTACGGCGGGGCGGGTTCGCCGCCGCCGGTGGACGAGGGTGAATCGCGCGCCGGCGACGCCGTGGGTCCGCAATCGCTGTTCGGCCGCGAACAGCATTTCAAGGCCACTGGCACCGGCGCCAATCACAGCGACGGACAGCGGCCGGGTCTGCGCTGTTCCAGCACCTGGGGCCAGAGCGTGGCGAGGCGTCGATCGGACGCACGATCAGTGCGTTGCGGTGGGCCGGGCATCTCGGCGTCGAGCCGCTGGCGGTCGATCACGGCACCGGGTCGATCGAGAGCAGGTGGTAGGGCAGATCGCGGCGGCAGGATGTCGCCCCTGCGAACGGCTCTGGCCGGCCGGGCTCAGTCGCACGCGCCGCTCGCGGTGTCGATGCCGGTGCAGCGCGCCCGCACCCACTTGGCGCCGCGGCCGGATCAGTGGTTCCAGCGGGATCTGGCCGTCCCTGTTCGCGGTAGTGGCCCGCGACCAGTCCGGGCACCATGCCACTGTAGGTCAGGGTAGGGGAGGGTGTAGGTTACCGTGAGGTCCAGGTCGCCGGCCGGTTGTTGCGCAAGTTTCGACAGGACGTGTCCGTGGGCCGTCCCGCGCCGAGCAGGAGCAGGTTTCTTGATTCCGTGGTGCATGCCCCGGATGTTACGGGGTGTGTCATCAGGGGCTGGACGCGCCCCAGCGCAGCTCGGCCACCCAGCCCACGCTGCTGCTGGCGGGTGTTGTCGCTGTCGGCACCGATCAGCACGGTACTGACCCGCGGCAAGCCGCTGCGCGGGGTCTGCGCGCCTTGCGGGCAACTCGTCGGCGAACAGGTGATGAAGTCTGCGCCAGGTCGCGGTTCTCGGTGGCCCACTGGCCTGCCGGGGTCTCGCTGCCGCGCAGGATGATGTATCGCACGCGGCGGGTGTACGGATGGAGCCCTGCAGGCCGGGCGGCGCGGCCACTGTCCAGACGTAGCAGAGACTGGGCGGCGGGCAGTGGCTCGCCGCTGACAGCGCGGGGCGACGCGCAAGCAACCGTGCGTTCCACGAAAGGCACGCGCTCCAGCGGATGGTCGAACATCACGCAGACCTTGAGGGCGGCGTCGTCGCCGGCCTTGGTGCTCAGGTCGGGCGTCGCCTTGCCGCCCGAGAGCGCTGGTCGAGCCGCCAGCGCACTGCAGGCGGGCGGGCGGCGCGTCCTTGAGGTCGTGCACCCAGGGTGCCGTACGCGAGGCGGTTGATTAACCTGGATTGGCCGGCTGGCCGTCCACGCGGCCAGCCTCGAAGCGCGTGGCCGGCAGATCGCTTTCTTTTTCGGGAAACCGACGAAGCGCCATGCTGGGTTGATCGCGCCGTCGGCCTATGGGCAGTGGCGGCAGGGCCTGGGCGCCCGCCGTCAGCTGCAGGAGCGCTGTCGAGCGCCAGCAGGCGGGCGCATGGCTCAGCGGCCCCCGCGTCGTTGAGCGACCAGTCGTAGTCGAGGTGGCCTCACGGTGAGCGCCTTGCCTTCAGCGCGGCCTGTTCGGCCGGCTGTCCTCAGCTGTTCGGCGGTATCTCGCGAAACACGGTCTTCGACCTGCTTGAAGCCGCCGTAGCCCTTTTCGAAGTCCTCCCGGAACCACTTGTGAAGAGGCTGCTGACCTCGACCTTGTCACCTTTGGACCCGGTTGGGGGTTCGGTCGCCCATGAGCGGCGCCATGCCGTCTTCGAGCTGTGCCTCCAGCTTCGTGGCGGTGAAGGCCTCGTCGGCAGGCGCCGGGGCAGCCGATGCTGGGCAGTTGACGGCGGGCGTGCACACCGGCTCGTTGTAGCGCGGGCGCAGCTGTTCGTGGCTCGATCTCAGTCGAGGTGTGCGTTCGTCGCCAAGCAGGCTGAAGAACTCTCGTCTATCCAGGGCGAACTGGAATCAGGGGGGGGCTGCCCAGGTCCTTGATCGACTTGAGGTCGGAGGGTATGGGGTTCGTCAGGATCCAGCTCGACCGTGTCAGGCGTGTAGGCGTTTGATGAGGAAGGCCATCTGCTGCGGCCGGCTCCAGCCGTCGATAGGTGGTCTTGGGCACGGCCGCTGAAGCTGTCGCGCACGGCCCTTGAGCGCGGAGCGGTCGGCCATGAAGCCCTTGTAGCTGGCTGCGCGAGCTGTTTGCCGTCGGGCAGCCAGCGCACATGCTTCTTCACCAGCATGTCCCAGGCCGGCGTGGTTGTGGTCGAAGGCCTCTGGTGCCCGGGTGTGTGATCGGCGCGAAGACGGCGGCACGAGCAGGTTGATGAGGTGACGACGGGGTGTTCATGGGGGGAAGGTGGACTCGGGTGTTCCAAACCAAGGGGGGTTCA
>WNGS01088642.1:0-13659 GCA_020271785.1 Procambarus virginalis
ACCAGCACTCATTCATAACAGTGACAACAAAACATCACTGTCATGAAGATATACCATTAACCAGACACTAAAACATGTGACTCTGACGACTGTGACGTGCAGTGGTTTCATAGCACGGTAAACAGTAATTAAATGATCCCCCACTCACTGACGACTGTGACGATTACTGAGCTCAGAAAACGGTAAACAGAAGCTAAGTGATCATAACTTACTGACGACTGTGACGACCACTGGCGTCAGAACACGGTGAACAGAAGCAATAGGTCATAATTACTCTCTGACGACTATGAGAACGTGATTCACAGTAGTTAACCCAATGCATTTTCTCACAACTGTGACCTGAAAACGTGATACACAGTACCCAAGCAATCACCACTTACTGATAATTGAACAACAATTCATGAATAAGTATGTTGTTGTTGTTAAAAGATTCGCTACCTGGAACAAAGTTCCAAGTAGCACGGGCTATGGTGAGCCCGTAGTGCCTTATGAATAAGTATTTAATTATGAGTCAATACACTCAAAATTTTAAGTTCTATCTATGATATAATAATGTTTTATACATCAAATTTGTTATAGATTTGTTATTTTTATTAATACAAATGAAAAATATTTGTTATACAAAACTAAAAAATAACTTAAAGTAATTATAAAATTTTGAAAAATGTTAGTTTCAATATAATATTCTACATAACGTCGTTATAAAGTCCCGTATAGGTTAGGTAAGCATTGTAATTATAAAATATTTTTTTTATTTACATACACGTCCTCCAACACTCCCAAGTTCGTATGTGGTTGTAGTTTTCTATACAGCTTAAATGGGTAACGTTAATATTCCAAATATATTGTGTTCATTCTTTAATTCGAGAAAGGTAAGATGCTGGCAGATGACCTTTTGTTAATGGTTCATGACTGTAGGCGCACCCTTTCTTCTCTTGTAAACCTTCTTCCTCTATACACGCCGACCACTGTGATGGCGCGAGTCAACTACACTGTTGTGGGTTGCAGCCTCGAGGACCTGTACGGTGTTTGCTTCGTAGACGAGGCCAGAACAGGTTTTATACCTGGCCTACATATTCACCCACAAAGCACCTGTTACAGTGATTGGTTAGTACAGTACACGGAGAAGCTCAGTCAGTCTGCCAAAATGGTGCACAGTCTGCTGATGCTGTTCTCCTGGATATTGTTCACTTGTACAGATGGATATTGTTCACTTCAATACTTAGATATTTTTCATTGTACACCTGTATATGGTGTACAATGAAATCACTTTTACACCTAGATATTGTTCACTTGCATTCCTGCATATTGTTCACTTGTACATCTGGATATTGTTCACCTGTACACCTTGATATTGTTCACATGTGTACGTGGATATTGCTCACTTGTACACCGGAATTTTGTTCAATTTTACATCTGAATATTGTTAATTTGTTCACCTGAATATTGTTCACTTGTGAACAAGGATATTCACTTTTACACCTAGATATTGTTCACTTGCACTCCTGCATATTGTTCACTTGTCATCTGGATATTGTTCACCTGTACACCTGGATATTGTTCACATGTGTACGTGGATATCGCTCACTTGTACACCGGAATTTTGTTCAATTTTACATCTGGATATTGTTAATTTGTACACCTGAATATTGTTCACTTGTGAACAAGGATATTGTTCATTTGTACACCTGGATATTTTTTTATACAGGACTTCTTACATTCTTGTAGTGATCGTTACTAACTGACGACTACTAGCCTCAACACGGTAGCTAAGTGATCCCCCACTTACTGACGACTGTGACGACCACTGGCCTTCGAACACGGTAGCTAAGTGATCCACACTTACTGAGGACTCTCACGACCAGGGGGCATCATAACGCGGTTCACAGTAGCCAAGTGATCCTCACTTATAGACGACTGTGACTACCAAAAGCGTCAGAAGACGGTGCACGGTAGCCATATGTTGTTGTTGTTGTTAAAGATTCGCTACCTGGAGCAAGAAGTTCCAAGTACCACGGGCTATGGTGAGCCCGTAGTATAACTCATACCCACTTACTAACGACTGTGGCCTCTGAACGTGAAACACATTAGCTAAGTCAATGCAATTTCCCACACTGTGTCCTCTGGACATGGTAAACAATACTCAAGAAGGTAAACAATACTCAAAAAATCTCCACTTACTGATGATTGGGTGGTAAATCATGTATATAACTCCCTCATTATGTGTCAATTAATACACTCAAATTTTTTTGTTCTGAACAAGTGAGTTGAGATATAACTCATCAAATTTTTAATATAAAAAATTATTTTGTATCTACAAAAAGTATATACTTTTATACAAATGGAAAAATATTTAAAATTACCTAAAAAAGAAAATCAAATTCCCCTTTTTCTTTCATATATTATGTAATGTGTATATTACATATATATATATAGGATAAAAACGAATTGTAATTAAGAAATAATTTTTTTTATTTACATGTTCGTCCTCCCACACTCCCACGTTCGAATGGGGTTGTAGTTTTCTATACAGCTTAAATGGGTGACTTTAATTTTCCAAATATTATGTGTTCATTCTTTGTTTCGAGAGAGGTGCGATGCTGGCAGATGACCTTTGTGGATGGGTTATGACTGTAGGCGCACCCTTTCTCGCCTCTTCTAAACCTTCTTCCTCTTTTTACACGCCAACCACTGGGTGCCTCGTGATGATGCGAATCAACCACACTGTTGTGGGTTGCAAACTCGAGGACCAATACGGTGTTTGCTTCTTGACGAGGCCAGGACAGGTTTTATACCTGGCCTACTGTTTCACCCACCGAGCACCGACTGCAAAGTTGAAGTAATTGTTTTTTTTTTTTATCTTTATTTAAGAAATACAACATAAATTACAGTATATAAAAGTTTTACAAGACAAGTTGACATTGCAATTCGTAGTGAACAAGGTTCCCAAAAGTACAGAATATGATCCGTAAAAAACCCTGAATGTTACACTTAATTTCCGTTAAACTATTTACAAAATTTGGAGAATAAATTTACATTAAAATACAGGGGAAATTATGACATTTACATATATTTTATATAATTCTCAGTAAACAAATTGTCCAAATCATCACCGAGCAAGAGCCAAACAACGATAACAGCTGCAACTGTTTATGTCGACAATTGAGCCCATTAACGTTCAAAGTAGCACAAGTAAAGTGAACAGGCTTCCCGAATGTTATATGAGAGAAACCAAAAATTACCCTTTATCCATCGAAACCTCACTTGACACTAACTTAGTGTCTGCTTTTCCTTTCCGAAGTCTAAGTTTAATATTTGCACTCGCGTCACGACTCTGTTCATGTTCCACAAGATCCCACCATACCTTATCACTGTGCTCGTTACCATGATCCCCACGCACTGTTCGTACTGTGTCCTCGCTACGTGTCGGTGACTCTTCCTGGCCTTGGTCACGGTGAACGTCAACGGTAACAACCTGCTCAATACTCCGAGTTGATGTTCTCCTACGTTTCTTCACATGACTGGGTGCAGAACCAGCCTTCACACCACCCTTACCCTTTCTATCAGACCATACTGAAGAGGGTGGGGTTGCCTTCGTCACAGGCAGGTCTACATCACTATCCTCCATGGAGTCATCCTCCACATCCAGTTGACAACCAGTTACTTTTTCCATCGTCACCTCACCAAGGTCAGCGCCGCCGATGTCATCGCTGCTCAGCGCAGCGTCAGCGCCTATGTCATGGGCGTCCACACGTATATTGTCCTGACTGACCTCACCCTCACCAGGTTGAACGAGAGCAGATAAATCGACCTGAGCAGTGTCGTCTGCACATTCCGGTTCTGCAGTACCTTTATCATCCTGACCTAAGTCACCTGCACAGGCCGCAGTTGCACTGGGATTCACTCCCACAGACGTTTCACTGACAGAGGTGTGGGTCACTCCGTCTACCTCACCTGGCACGGCAGTATGGACAACAGCGGGTTCATTACCTGATACACTGTCCTCTATTAAAGGCGGAAAGTCATTTTCACGAAAATGTTGATTCGTTCTGAAGCCCCCACCTGGCAGGCAGCAGCCAAGTGACCAGTACGCCCACACCTAAAACAAGTTTGCAGCTGGCCATGGTATATAAACTTAATATAATGACCCTCTACCGACATTGATGAAGGAATATTACGATGAAGTTCCAGCTTGGCTGTTCTTGTTCCATTAAAACACCCTTTCCCTGGACCATAAGTATACTTATTGAAGCGAACATTGTCCACTTTCCCATAATGTTGCAGTATGCGGATAATAGTTCCATTCTACATTTCAAATGGCGCATCCCGCACAGAAACGTATGTAAATGTTTTGCTCAAATTAATCACTTCTACTGATCCTTTCCCATTAGGTAAACGTATAATTTCATCATCATACTTCCCGAGAAACTCTGAAAACGCCACATTGTTTGCAAATTTCAACACCACTCTGTTCCCTGGCAGTGTTTGGTAACCAAATATTTCTTCCGCCTTGATCTGTAACACATCGAAGATCGTCGTGGACACAAGGTCGGTATCAACTTGACAACTAAACTTGAGCCCTATGGACTCCTTCCGCTTGAGTGGAGGTGTGTAGGAGCCCATGACGGCACTAAACCACCCTCAGCGCGTCGGTAACCGGCCATCCGGCAACACGCCGGCTCCCAACGACGACCAGTACAATAAACAACCTGATTAACTGGGCTGCTCAGCCAATCTGCCAGATTTGGTGCACCGTCTGCTGATGCTCTACTCTGGAGAGGCACAGATTGTCACCTTTGACTATTTTTATACATTCTACAATGCCACTAACATAGCACCAACAAACAACATCAAGACCAATACAGTATAAATTACTTTCTCGCCACCGAAGAATGTCTATGACTGCTTCAAACCTGCCGCTCTTAACAAACTACAACAAGGCCATCTAGCACCTCCACTCACTACTGATCAGTTAGCAAAATGGGCAGTTCATGCACGTTACGTGTGCAGCACAGTTCATGCACCTTACGTGTGCAGCACAGTTCCTGCAAGTAATGTTTTAGCACAGTTCTTGTACGTTATATTGACAGCACAGTTCTTGCACGTTATGTTGACAGCACAGTTCTTGCACGTAAAGTTGCCATCACAGTTCTTGCACGTAATGTTGACAGCACAGTTCTTGCACGTAATGTTGACAGCACAGTTCTTGCACGTAATGTTGACAGCACAGTTCCTGCACGTAATGTTGACCTCACAGTTCTTACACGTAATGTTGACAGCACAGTTCTTGCAGGTAAAGTTGCCAGCACAGTTCTTCCACGTAATGTTGACAGCACAGTTCTTGCACGTAATGGTGACAGCATAGTTACACCCTACACGATACACCAGCACTCATTCATAACAGTGACAACAGAAACATCACTGTCATGAAGATATACCATTAACCAGACACTAAAACATGTGACTCTGACGACTGTGACGTGCAGTGGTTTCATAGCACGGTAAACAGTAATTAAATGATCCCCGCTCACTGACGACTGTGACGATTACTGAGCTCAGAAAACGGTAAACAGAAGCTAAGTGATCATAACTTACTGACGACTGTGACGACCACTGGCGTCAGAACACGGTGAACAGAAGCAATAGGTCATACCTACTCTCTGACGACTATGAGAACGTGATTCACAGTAGTTAACCCAATGCATTTTCTCACAACTGTGACCTGAAAACGTGATACACAGTACCCAAGCAATCACCACTTACTGATAATTGAACAACAATTCATGAATAAGTATGTTGTTGTTGTTAAAGATTCGCTACCTGGAACAAAGTTCCAAGTAGCACGGGCTATGGTGAGCCCGTAGTGCCTTATGAATAAGTATTTTAATTATGAGTCAATACCTCAAAATTTTAAGTTCTATCTATGAAATAATAATGTCCGATCCGATCCGATCCGATAATACAGGAGAAGAATGCCCATTGGGGCGAGCCTTGAAGTGGGGACAGCTGAAGAGAAGTCGGTGAGAGGAAATGCTGAAGTTGAAGAAAAAGTGCCAGGGCTAGACCCAGCTGCTTGTCCGAGTGTCGATGCTGTATCAATCCCATATCTAGCTAGGCTGGGAGACGGGTCTGGAAGGCGGCAGTGGCAGGTTTTCTTTCATCTTGGTGTGTGGAGTGTGTCTTCCGTCAGGTACCACCATCTCAAAACAAGCAAAATTAGGTCCCCATCCCCCTAAAGAGGGGGAAGAGAGCGGCTGCCCTCAGTTGGTTGGTTTCTTTCTTAGCTATTTCTTCATGCTTCTTGTAATCATCTGATGTTTGTACTCGGAGTAGTCACTGTTGAAGAGGTCAGGTGACAGTGTAGACTCATCGCATTCCTCGAAGATTACGTTGTTATGTAAACTGAATGTGTTTTCTGGGTAGGCCTGCTTCATGATGTCTGCCGTCATGTTGTACATCTGGCTGGAGAACCTTCTGAACTCGGGCGATCCGACTGCATTCCTTTCACGCTGTTGACGCACTGCTGCTATTTCCGGAGTTTCCATTTCTGGAGTTTCTACACAATCTGTCTCCTGGGCTGAGGGTGGTGAGTGTGCTGCAGTGGTCTCTGGTGCTGGGGGTGATGTTTGTGCTTCAATTTCAACATAGGCGTTCGAGTCGTCATCAGAAGACGTGGTGTAACTTGCAGGAGAAGTTGGCGGCATGCCACGATATCAGATGTAGTTGCTGGTGTATCTGGAGTTGCTGGTGTATCTGGAGTTGTAGGGTCCAGGTTGACAGGCGTCTCTGGAACGGGGTCGGGCTCTGGTGGAGAGGAGCCAGCAGTAAACATGGCCTCTGGAATTACGAACGTGGGAAGATTGTTTGCCTTGTATAGTTCATTTAGTATTCTGTACCGTTGTCTGAGATCACCTCCTGAGAGTTCAGTAGCGAAGTGTATCAAAGCTGCTACAGTGCTGTCAGAGGTGGCTGGAGGCGGTGTGAGTGAGGATTGGTGCAGAGGCGTCGTCTGATGCTGTGATTGGCTGGCGCGGGAGTTGCTGGTCCAGTAGTTGGGTTGCACGCCGCTCGCGGCGCCACTTGTCGGGAGAGTTGGGAAGGCTTGTTCTTGAATATTAAATTCCTTCGTTTTTGGAGTAGAGTTTCTTGGTCTGGCTTCTGTCATTTGCTTGATTTCCTCTTGTCGCTTGGGGCAGTCTTGAGAGACGGCTGTGTGGTCACCGTCGCAGAGTAGACAACGTTTGGTGGCAGCTGTGCAGGTCTTGTGATGATGTTCCCCAGCACAGATGCTGCATTTCTGCTTCGGATTTGGGCACTTTTGTGAATAGTGGGTGTATTGATAACACCGAAAGCACTGACGCAGGTGGAAATATCGCTGCCTGGAGATCTGGTGGGGTGTGCAGGCCACTCCACAGCATCTGAGGCCGTTGTCGGCCGCGAGAGTAGCCTCTGCCGGAGTCTTGAGGGTGACCTTGAGGGTTGGCTTTCTGTTTACATCCTGCTGAATGAGGTGGGCCGATATGGCCGTGAGGGATCTGTTTTGGGTGTTTATGCTCTTCACAATCTCAGAAGCTGGTCGTTCAGCGATGATGTCACTCACTCTGTGAATGAATATAGTCCTTACTGCCAGGAACTGGTAGGGAGGCAGGAGTGTTAGGCCCTGTGCTTCGAGTGCAGTGGTCGTTGTCGTGGTGAATAGGCTTTCTAGTGCTGCTGCACTACTGAAAAGAATTTGGGGCCCATTCACGTCCATAACGACGTCGATGGGTGCTACCCCAGAGGTTGATGATAGTAGATTCATTATCTCGATCTTGCTGTATGTGGTGTCGGTTCCTCGGAACCGCACCTTCACTCTGAACAGCATGTTCAGGAGGCTCTAATCGTTGCTGCCCTATATTTATCCACCCGGCAGTGCTGGGTGCAGGAGAGCCTGAACTAGAGGGTTGCACTTTCTTTAAGAGGTCTCCCGTCTCTTACCGGTATAATGCACCGGATCAGGGTGGGGTCTGACCTCCTAAAGCAAAGTACTCTGTGTGATAATAATGTTTTATGCATCAAATTTGTTATAGATTTGTTATTTTTATTAATACAAATGAAAAATATTTGTTATACAAAACTAAAAAATAACTTAAAGTAATTATAAATTTTGAAAAATGTTAGTTTCAATTTAATATAATATTCTACATAACGTCGTTATAAAGTCCCGTATAGGTTAGGTAAGCATTGTAATTATAAAATATTTTTTTATTTACATAAACGTCCTCCAACACTCCCAAGTTCGTATGTGGTTGTAGTTTTCTATACAGCTTAAATGGGTAACGTTAATATTCCAAATATATTGTGTTCATTCTTTAATTCGAGAAAGGTAAGATGCTGGCAGATGACCTTTTGTTAATGGTTCATGACTGTAGGCGCACCCTTTCTTCTCTTGTAAACCTTCTTCCTCTATACACGCCGACCACTGTGATGGCGCGAGTCAACTACACTGTTGTGGGTTGCAGCCTCGAGGACCTGTACGGTGTTTGCTTCGTAGACGAGGCCAGAACAGGTTTTATACCTGGCCTACATATTCACCCACAAAGCACCTGTTACAGTGATTGGTTAGTACAGTACACGGAGAAGCTCAGTCAGTCTGCCAAAATGGTGCACAGTCTGCTGATGCTGTCCTCCTGGATATTGTTCACTTGTACAGATGGATATTGTTCACTTCAATACTTGGATATTTTTCATTGTACACCTGTATATGGTGTACAATGAAATCACTTTTACACCTAGATATTGTTCACTTGCATTCCTGCATATTGTTCACTTGTACATCTGGATATTGTTCACCTGTACACCTTGATATTGTTCACATGTGTACGTGGATATTGCTCATTTGTACACCGGAATTTTGTTCAATTTTACATCTGAATATTGTTAATTTGTTCACCTGAATATTGTTCACTTGTGAACAAGGATATTCACTTTTACACCTAGATATTGTTCACTTGCACTCCTGCATATTGTTCACTTGTCATCTGGATATTGTTCACCTGTACACCTGGATATTGTTCACATGTGTACGTGGATATCGCTCACTTGTACACCGGAATTTTGTTCAATTTTACATCTGGATATTGTTAATTTGTACACCTGAATATTGTTCACTTGTGAACAAGGATATTGTTCATTTGTACACCTGGATATTTTTTTATACAGGACTTCTTACATTCTTGTAGTGATCGTTACTAACTGACGACTACTAGCCTCAGAACACGGTAGCTAAGTGATCCCCCACTTACTGACGACTGTGACGACCACTGGCCTTCGAACACGGTAGCTAAGTGATCCACACTTACTGAGGACTCTCACGACCAGGGGGCATCATAACGCGGTTCACAGTAGCCAAGTGATCCTCATTTATAGACGACTGTGACTACCAAAAGCGTCAGAAGACGGTGCACAGTAGCCATATGTTGTTGTTGTTGTTAAAGATTCGCTACCTGGAACAAGAAGTTCCAAGTACCACGGGCTATGGTGAGCCCGTAGTATAACTCATACCCACTTACTAACGACTGTGGCCTCTGAACGTGAAACACATTAGCTAAGTCAATGCAATTTCCCACACTGTGTCCTCTGGACATGGTAAACAATACTCAAAAAATCTCCACTTACTGATGATTGGGTGGTAAATCATGTATATAACTCCCTCATTATGTGTCAATTAATACACTCAAAATTTTTTGTTCTGAACAAGTGAGTTGAGATATAACTCATCAAATTTTAATATAAAAAATTTATTTTGGATCTACAAAAAGTATATACTTTTATACAAATGGAAAAATATTTCAAATTATCTAAAAAAGAAAATCAAATTCCCCTTTTTGTTTCATATATTATGTAATGTGTATATTACATATATGTATATAGGATAAAAACGAATTGTAATTAAGAAATAATTTTTTTATTTACATGTTCGTCCTCCCACACTCCCACGTTCGAATGGGGTTGTAGTTTTCTATACAGCTTAAATGGGTGACTTTAATTTTCCAAATATTATGTGTTCATTCTTTGTTTCGAGAGAGGTGCGATGCTGGCAGATGACCTTTGTGGATGGGTTATGACTGTAGGCGCACCCTTTCTCGCCTCTTCTAAACCTTCTTCCTCTTTTTACACGCCAGCCACTGGGTGCCTCGTGATGATGCGAATCAACCACACTGTTGTGGGTTGCAAACTCGAGGACCAATACGGTGTTTGCTTCTTGACGAGGCCAGGACAGGTTTTATACCTGGCCTACTGTTTCACCCACCGAGCACCAACTGCAAAGTTGAAGTAATTGGTTAGTACAATAAACAACCTGATTAACTGGGCTGCTCAGCCAATCTGCCAGATTTGGTGCACCGTCTGCTGATGCTCTACTCTGGAGAGGCACAGATTGTCACCTTTGACTATCTTTATACATTCTACAATGCCACTAACATAGCACCAACAAACAACATCAAGACCAATACAGGTATAAATTACTTTCTCGCCCACCAAAGAATGTCTATGACTGTTTCAAACCTGCCGCTCTTAACAAACTACATCAAGGCCATCTAGCACCTCCACTCACTACTGATCAGTTAGCAAAATGGGCAGTTCATGCACGTTACGTGTGCAGCACAGTTCCTGCAAGTAATGTTTTAGCACAGTTCTTGTACGTTATGTTGACAGCACAGTTCTTGCACGTTATGTTGACAGCACAGTTCTTGCACGTAAAGTTGCCATCACAGTTCTTGCACGTAATGTTGACAGCACAGTTCTTGCACGTAATGTTGACAGCACAGTTCTTGCACGTAATGTTGACAGCACAGTTCTTGCACGTAATGTTGACAGCACAGTTCTTACACGTAATGTTGACAGCACAGTTCTTGCACGTAAAGTTGCCAGCACAGTTCTTCCACGTAATGTTGACAGCACAGTTCTTCCACGTAATGTTGACAGCACAGTTCTTGCACGTAATGTTGACAGCATAGTTACACCCTACACGATACACCAGCACTCATTCATAACAGTGACAACAGAAACATCACTGTCATGAAGATATACCATTAACCAGACACTAAAACATGTGACTCTGACGACTGTGACGTGCAGTGGTTTCATAGCACGGTAAACAGTAATTAAATGATCCCCCGCTCACTGACGACTGTGACGATTACTGAGCTCAGAAAACGGTAAACAGAAGCTAAGTGATCATAACTTACTGACGACTGTGACGACCACTGGCGTCAGAACACGGTGAACAGAAGCAATAGGTCATACCTACTCTCTGACGACTATGAGAACGTGATTCACAGTAGTTAACCCAATGCATTTTCTCACAACTGTGACCTGAAAACGTGATACACAGTACCCAAGCAATCACCACTTACTGATAATTGAACAACAATTCATGAATAAGTATGGTGTTGTTGTTAAAGATTCGCTACCTGGAACAAAGTTCCAAGTAGCACGGGCTATGGTGAGCCCGTAGTGCCTTATGAATAAGTATTTAATTATGAGTCAATACACTCAAAATTTTAAGTTCTATCTATGAAATAATAATGTTTTATGCATCAAATTTGTTATAGATTTGTTATTTTTATTAATACAAATGAAAAATATTTGTTATACAAAACTAAAAAATAACTTAAAGTAATTATAAAATTTTGAAAAATGTTAGTTTCAATATAATGTTCTACATAACGTCGTTATAAAGTCCCGTATAGGTTAGGTAAGCATTGTAATTATAAAATATTTTTTTTTATTTACATACACGTCCTCCAACACTCCCAAGTTCGTATGTGGTTGTAGTTTTCTATACAGCTTAAATGGGTAACGTTAATATTCCAAATATATTGTGTTCATTCTTTAATTCGAGAAAGGTAAGATGCTGGCAGATGACCTTTTGTTAATGGTTCATGACTGTAGGCGCACCCTTTCTTCTCTTGTAAACCTTCTTCCTCTATACACGCCGACCACTGTGATGGCGCGAGTCAACTACACTGTTGTGGGTTGCAGCCTCGAGGACCTGTACGGTGTTTGCTTCGTAGACGAGGCCAGAACAGGTTTTATACCTGGCCTACATATTCACCCACAAAGCACCTGTTACAGTGATTGGTTAGTACAGTACACGGAGAAGCTCAGTCAGTCTGCCAAAATGGTGCACAGTCTGCTGATGCTGTCCTCCTGGATATTGTTCACTTGTACAGATGGATATTGTTCACTTCAATACTTGGATATTTTTCATTGTACACCTGTATATGGTGTACAATGAAATCACTTTTACACCTAGATATTGTTCACTTGCATTCCTGCATATTGTTCACTTGTACATCTGGATATTGTTCACCTGTACACCTTGATATTGTTCACATGTGTACGTGGATATTGCTCACTTGTACACCGGAATTTTGTTCAATTTTACATCTGAATATTGTTAATTTGTTCACCTGAATATTGTTCACATGTGAACTAGGATATTCACTTTTACACCTAGATATTGTTCACTTGCACTCCTGCATATTGTTCACTTGTCATCTGGATATTGTTCACCTGTACACCTGGATATTGTTCACATGTGTACGTGGATATCGCTCACTTGTACACCGGAATTTTGTTCAATTTTACATCTGGATATTGTTAATTTGTACACCTGAATATTGTTCACTTGTGAACAAGAATATTGTTCATTTGTACACCTGGATATTTTTTTATACAGGACTTCTTACATTCTTGTAGTGATTGTTACTAACTGACGACTACTAGCCTCAGAACACGGTAGCTAAGTGATCCCCCACTTACTGACGACTGTGACGACCACTGGCCTTCGAACACGGTAGCTAAGTGATCCACACTTACTGAGGACTCTCACGACCAGGGGGCATCATAACGCGGTTCACAGTAGCTAAGTGATCCTCACTTATTGACGACTGTGACTACCAATGGCGTCAGAAGACGGTGCACAGTACCCATATGTTGTTGTTGTTGTTAAAGATTCGCTACCTGGAACAAGAAGTTCCAAGTAGCACGGGCTATGGTTAGCCCGTAGTATAACTCATATCCACTTACTAACGACTGTGGCCTCTGAACGTGAAACACATTAGCTAAGTCAATGCAATTTCCCACACTGTGTCCTCTGGACATGGTAAACAATACTCAAGAAGGTAAACAATACCCAGAAACCTCCACTTACTGATGATTAGGCTGCCCTCCCAGTGTTTGCCTGGTTGCTGCGTGCTGACGTGGCGGAACAGAATTACGATGGGGGTCCCTCCCACCAGTACTGCGGGCTCAGTCTGTGGGCCTGAATTTTCCAGCCGGGCTGGGTACCCAGAGATTGCACGGTGTGTGAGCAGCTGCAGGTCCCTGTGATGGATAATATCGGTGTCGAGCTGGTGACGGCCCGTCGGGTGATCCTGAAATTCACTGCAGAAATGGCGTATCGCGAATTTCTCCGTCGATACGAGGGCGGACTCTGCCTCTACAGGATGGTGCGGGCACTGTTTCCATATCGGATCGGAGTGGTGCCCTCACCTACGTCAGCGTCCATGGCTCCGTTGGAATTTCCGAGGGGTCTGCTCCGGCTGGACTTCGCCGTTTTGGCGCCGTCGTTAGTGGAGGGTGAATGTGTTTCTTCGAGCCCACTTAAGGGTG
>WNGS01088644.1:0-12721 GCA_020271785.1 Procambarus virginalis
AACCACTTGCTCTATCCTTGTTTTCCACTTTTTCTCAAGAAGTGTGGTTCTCGTAGCTATCGAATAGTATCAATTTATAGTTTACATGAGTAAAGTTTTCCCACAAATTAAAGGCAGCAAGATCTTCAGTCTGTAGTGTACATACAGATAAAAAGCAGTACTGTAGAACATACAACATAATAAGTGTTGAATAAAAATGCAGCTAAAATGATCTTAGGTGGGGTCTGTCCTAATTAAAATTTAATAATAACTGAAAAAACTTATAATTATTGGAATATGGATGACGTATAAATTGCAAGGTGCCTGACGGCGTTTCAGACTCAAGACGATTCAACAAAGCATATTTTCTGTTTGCTAAAAATTGTATTTATATATTGTTATGCTAGACTGCAGTAGCTTAGTTTTGATGTATGGGCTCGGTTGGGTTAGGTTAGGATGGGTTGGGGCTAGGTTGGGTTGAGCTAGTTGAGTTGTGTAAGGTTAGGCTGGGATGGGTTGGGATCGGCTTGGTTAGGTAGCTTAACATTGTGAAAAATTACAATTATATATCTAAGTTAAAATAATGTTAAAAAAACACCTTTGCTTATTGTCTTAGATATCATGTTTAGCAATTTACATTTATTTGTTAATTAATCAAATAATATTCTGTACTGGTGTGATATTTTTAATTTAAAAAAACTTATCATTTAATTCTATTAGACATTACAAAGGATTTAGTTAATATTGCAGACCAACAAAGGGCTCCTGCTTGTGCTTACAAAGTTTGAAAAAATAATTTATTTCGTAATTCTTGTGTCATGGGACAGGCAGACATAATGCAATATTAGGGTCCCAGTAGTATGATCGGATTCATTCTCGACTCACAATCGAGAATTCTGGGTTCGAATCCTGGGCGAGACAGAAATGGTTGGGCGCATTTCCTATCACCTAATGACATGTTCACCTAGCAGTAAGTTGATACCCAAGTTAGTCAGCTTGTTGTGGAGTTGCATCCTTGGAACGGTCAGTAATTCAACCATTGGAAGGGAGGACCTTAACATAAGCCTAACATGTATACATACACTCTGGCTGCCTGTCCCTACACAATATGATTATTATTAATTATATACATGTAAGACCTGTATCGAAGTTCAGGTCTAACATGTATATAATGTAATAACAGAGACATTAGGTGATAAAAATGCTTCCAAGTATTCCTGTCCACCACGGATCATCAAATACTCTCATATTTTAAGTTCACCAGTGTTTATTTATTTAATAACTACTGGAATAATATCTTGCTATTATAAATCTAAGTATAATATCATAAAAAAACATATTTACTACAAGTTTCAAGCAGAGAATACATATATCGGTAACATGAACGATTCCTTCTTGATGAGACTCGCCATAAAAAATGTTGGTATATATTAAAATCGATCCTCCGGTTTGTGTAGTAGAGAAAATTTTTGTTATATCCAGTTTATGTAAAACTAGGACTGGTCCAGAGGTGTAGTAGTGTGATGCGTTGTACTTAGGAAGATTTTTCGTTCTTAAATACCTTCCTGAATCCCGACGTAGCCGCCATGAAGATGGTAAGATCAAAACCGTTCGTAAGTACTTGCTTAACTGCTTCGTGAATCTGGCCCCTGGTAGTTAATCAGAGTCACCGACCGAGACAACAAGTGCCCCGATAAATTTGGGCATATGGAGTACTCTAATCCCTCCATGAACGATAACATTAACTCTAGGATGGCAGTCCAGAGACATAATCGACCTAAGCAGTGCTCCACTCCGGAATACAGTGTGATGGCTCAATGTACTAGGCATTTGAGAGGTTCATGAGGAAGATGTGTACAGAGTGTTGGAACGGCGTTAAGGGAAGCGCCTGAGGGAATTTATGTGAAATTTGATGATCGTGAAATAGTGCGAAAATATGAAATGATAGTCTATTGATACGTGATTAAAGACCTACTGTCTGGTGACGGCTATGGATTGATTTGTTCAGTGAATTAATGTGGATGTATGTTGTACATGCAGTTATAATATATATGTCTTTGGATAATACAGACAAGGAAGTTGCCTTTGTTCACTTTTTCCCAAAGATTCTAGATCTTGGTCAATGTCAGGGGCCCAACATTATAATGTGTGTGTCGCACCTGATGATGGTCCAGGCTGGGGAGAATGACCTCTGACATAAAACATCAAATTAGACCTTGCTGGTAATAAGTGGTATCACTACTGGTACACATTTGTTGGGGGCTGCTCCATAGCAGGAAGTTAGATCCCAACAAGTTATACTACCCGGGGACGTTGTGTTAGGGTCGTGTTGAGGGGTTACGTGTCATTATACCGCACAGGGACGTTGTGTTAGGGTCGTGTTGTGGGGTTACGTGCAGGTAGCACAGAGCCGCTGCCGGTCGTCCGCGCTATCACCCCTTTCATCTCGTATCACAGCAGAACTCTCTGACGGACGCACCTTCAAAGCCCGACCCCTGAGAACTGCAGCCTCCACAACCGGCGGCACTGGACCACACACTGCAGGAGACAGCCCCTCGCGGACATCCAAAGTAATAGGAGACACCGTATGCAGGGACGGAACAGGCAAGGGCAGCCGACACGGGGCGAGCTGGGGCGTCAGGGACAGGGACAACACAGATGGGGAAGGCAGCGTCGGGGGGGGGGGGGGGCCCAACCACCACGGCAACATCCACACCACCTCCCACATCCACACCCAGGGCGAGCCACAGGATCCAACCCCGGGGCAGAAGCCGGCAGGGAAGCAACACACATTCCTGAACATGGAGGCAGATCCGGAGCCGACAACGGGGGAAAATCATTCTCCCGGAAGAGGTTAACAGGGGTGACCCGGCGCTCCTTACACCCACAGCCTAGTTACCCGGTAGGCCGCACCTGAATCATGTCCTAGGTTGTCCTGCGTGAATGACACGAATCGGGAACCCCAACAGCATGATGGAGGACGGTATAATATCCCTGAGGCGCATGGGGAGAGTGCGGGTCCCACACAGTACTCCCGTCCCACCTCCCGGTAGGGACGGCATTCATTCGCACATGAAGGACCCAGCCAAAACGGGCAAAGTACCGACGTAGAAGGTCCTCAGGGAACTCGAAGGGCATCCCATGCACTGCTACATACGCCGTGGCACCACAATGATCAGAGACGGTCACTTGCCCACCATCTCCAGGAAGATTGAAAGAGCGCCCATCATAGCACTCGATGGGATCTTGGTAAATCACTGAGGAGCCAAACTTGACAATCACCCGCCTAGCTCTCAGGAAGCAGCTGCACCCCACACACAGACTCCACAGGAACACGTAGCATATCAAGTAACACCACCTCTACTGCGTGGTAGGAAGCATTCCCAGAAAACTCCAGGCCAATTGAGGCCTGCCTGGTGGCAGGGGGCACAGGCCCTCCCCATGACTGCTGACCGTCATTGCCCCAGGGGCCTCTCAGGAAAAAAACGGAACGCAAGCCACGTCAGCAGCGACAACCAAGTCCACACACCACGCCGGGTTGACAGCAGCTGCAGGGGCCGGACGAAAACAACCGTACCCCACGGCAGCCCAGAGCGCACTCAGTGTTTGTACTTGTTGCTGCACGAGGTGTCAGCAGGCAGGTATGATCACTGGTCTTTGGGTTTTAGAGAAGGACACAAGTGTGTGTGTGTATGTGCTCCTGGGTGGTGTATATTGT
Organism: Procambarus virginalis; assembly: GCA_020271785.1. Classification (NCBI taxonomy): domain Eukaryota; kingdom Metazoa; phylum Arthropoda; class Malacostraca; order Decapoda; family Cambaridae; genus Procambarus; species Procambarus virginalis. The sequence continues at coordinate 3,698 of WNGS01088644.1, forward strand.
GACGGTGTCCCACCCCAATATTTCTTCCTTCCCAGCTTAGATGAGTCATATCTCCGTAGCCTAAGTGTTCTCTGATGTTCGAGAACATTTTCATGTGTGAGAAAGCGTGGAGCGTGATTAAGCTGGCTGTAAAATGGCCAGCTAAGTTTGATAATGCAAGGGGCTTACGCTTTTTGAGGCACAGGACGGTGTCGAGCTATCGTGTTTCCCACCAAGACGTCCTGATGCTTCCCGGCACCTGATTGGCCAGGTGAGGTCACGTGCCGGAAGTGACCAATGACGAGAGCCCTCGGGCGGTGTGACGTCACGAGGCAGAGGGCTCGGGGCGGCGGGCGCCTGGGCGGGAAGAGTACATCACGAGCCGTCATAGAGGGAAGACGCGATCGAGCGAGCTCTAGAGAGCCCTTACCAGTAGATTTAAGCTCCGCTTCGATACTGCAGACAGTCTGAGAAGCCATCCAACTTCCGTGGAGTGCCCAGAGGCAAGGACGGACCGGATTGGAGAGCCAAGAGCTCTATCAAGAGTCTGCAGCAGAGGGAATGTTGGGCTGGTGACGTCTGGGACGCCCAGGGGACCACGTATTCTACATCAAGCGAGTAGCTACGGCCGGGCCAAATCTACTGGCAGTGAGGCGAGGGGAAGCTGTGATGGACTGTGAGGTGTCGGCAGGGCCAGTGAGAGTGGAGGACGACGACGGAGGTACCTGTCTGCAGTACCCCAGAGAAGAGGAGGAGGAAGGCAGTACCTGTTGGGAGTCAGCACGGTGAGGATGCGTTACCACAAAGGCAACGGAGGAACCTGTGTGTGTGGTGGGAACTAGTCGGCAGAGCAGACGCCAGGACCAGGAACCTTGACATCCCTCAACAGAGGACGAGTCAGCTTCATGGTTGGAATGAAATAAGGTAGATAATTGTCCCTCCCTTACCCCTTTTGAGCTAGGCAAGCTAGAGTATTTTATATGTTGTGAATATTTCTACTCATCTTTTTATTGTCTAAGTGACAGGATTTTAGGCTAGGAGCCAAAAACTCATTTAGGCATGAGTTGGTGTGTGTGAGCATTAAGGTGGGGATGTTAGGGATCCTGGATGGGTAGCTGGTGTGCAAGGAGCCAGCAACGTACTCTGAAACGTCCAGCTGATCGCATTGCTAGAGGCGTGGGAAAATCACGACATTCTGACAGCTGGAACTGCCAGCTGATCGTGCTGCCAGAGGCGCGAGGTGTGCCCGCGGCTTGAGGAGTGGACCCAATCAGCTGATCATGTTGTCAGAGACGTGTCAAGAGGAGTGTTTCCATCAGCAGACGATTTCCCCCCTTTTGACATTTCTTTATACAATTTGTATGTGGTATATATGCTTTTCTTCAGTAAACCTTTTAAACTAATTGATTAGTTGAGTGAGCCTCCATTCTCTAGAGCTATATACATATTTATGAGACCATTAGTGACACCTGGCACTGCACGTGACATTGCATCCTTAGCCAAGATAATTAATAAGACCACTGACGTGTTGCTGGGACACGAGTATAAACACCCAGCTGGCGACCTCAGGACAGACCAGATAAAGCAAGAGAAAATGTCCCAGTGTCAGGACGGGCAGGTTTAGGTGAGTTATAGGAAGCTTGAACCTCTCACTCGCTAGGGGTGAATAAGGCCCCCTTAGTTGACTGGGGGAGCCCAAAGGCGAGCAGTGGCGCTCAGTACTGAGGGGCTGGGCGCCAGTGGGACGATCCCAACCACAGGTAGGAAGGGGTGAACCCTGACAATATAATTATTCATTTGACCTCTTACAATGTGTAAGAAGGTTTTTGTGTGGATCAGTATAATAGTGTTCCCAATATTCCATATTTGTTACTGTGGTAGATGACTTATATTCGTAACTGAGCCGTGTGGATACATAGTAATTTTACTTCTTGTTAGACATAGCCTCTGGTGAGGAGTTTGTGGACTTGGCCAAATTTTCCTGGTTTGTGGACATAGCCGAATTTCCTCGTTTATGGACTTGGTCAAGCTCTTGGTGTGGGGATTTAGACTTTCGAGAGGAAAATCTGACTCTGTCACATTGCTAGACATTGTAACTCTAACGTTTGGAAGACCTGTAATTGCCTTTGCGTTTTGTCAAGTCGTTGTGAACTACAGTCAATTACTCTAGCTTCGTAGAGTTATTGACTTTGTCACTTTCCAGTCATTGTGAACTTATGAAGAGTCTAGACTTTGGCATTTGTCAGTTCCGGGAGGACTTACTTTTTCTGAAGGCTAGAGAGAGGACTTCGACTGGTGATATTGATGTCCATACTGAGACTTTACCTCACTCTGGTATTGTATGTCACTACCATGATTATAACTTTACGTCTTAAGCTTCCTAGTGTACAATGTCATTAAATTACCTATACTTAGTGGCATCTAGATGCTTGACTTGTGCCTGTGTAACGTAATGGCCAGTCTTAAAGGTGACTAATGTACCACTGTTAGGTGATTGTGGCCTAGCAACAGCTAGTTGCTGGACTTGTGCCTTGACATATTCAGAGAGTAGTTGTGGATATGTGTTGTATATCGGACGGTGTCATGTATATAAGTTCACCCCAGAAACTGGTGGACTTAACATAGACTTTCACTTTACCCGAGGCATAACTTTTCGAGGCCAGGTGGTTTTTGATGATTTACGGGAAGGTCCATGCTACTAACAAAACTATGACATGTCGTGACACGACATCAGGGTCGGGCTGTGGAGTTACGTAGTTAGTTATAGTTACAATTTAATGAATATAGTTTACGATTTAACTACGTAGTTGCGTAGTTACAAGGGTACAGTTATGCCGCCCGGAACATTGTTAAAGTCGAGATGTTGGGTTACGTGCAGTTATACCGCCCGGGGACGTTGTATCAGAGTCGTGTTGTGATGTTATGTGCAGCTATAGCGCTTGAGGACTGGAGGCGTGTTTGTGTGTGTGTGAGTATGGGGGGAGGGGAGTGTTATTATCCTTGTCAAGGGTACAGTACTCATCTAGTTATACTCACCTGGTTGTGCTTGAGGGAGTTGAACTTTGGCTCTTTGTCCCCACCCCTTAACAGTCAATCAACTGGTGTACAGATTCTTGGTCCTATTGGGCTCTATCATATCTACATTTGAAACTGTGTATGGAGTCTGCCTCCATCACATCCCTACTTAATGCATTCCACCTGTTAACTACTCTGACACTGAAAAAGTTCTTTCTAACGTCCTAGGGGCTAATTTGGGTACTACGTTTCCACCTGTTTCCCATTGTTCGTGGCCCACCCGTGCTAATCAGTTTATCTTTATATACTCTGTTGACTTCTCTGAGATTATTTGTAGGTGGTGATCATGTCCCCCCTAACTCTTGTCTTCCATTGTCGTGAGGTTCAGTTCCAGTAATGATTCCTCTTCTAGTAGTCACTTGTTGGGCCATATCTTCAGTATGTTCATGCCGTCCAATAGCCTCTTGTTGCCCCCTTCTGTCTTAATCCTTCTCATAATTGTAGCATCATCAGCAAACATTGAGAGGAATGTGTCTATATCTAATGGAAGATCATTCACGTATATCAGAAACAGGATCAGTCCGAGTACAGAACCCTGTGGGACTCCACTGGTGACTTCACGCCATCACTGTATCACAGGAACAGTGTGACGGGTACTGTCACGGGTACAGTGTGACGGGTACTGTGTCACTGGTAATGTATCACTGGTACCATGTGTTGGGTACAGTGTGACGGGTACCGTGTGACGGGTACTGTTACGGTACCGTGTGACGGGTACTGTTACGGGTACGGTGTGAGGGGTACGTGTGACGGGTACTGTGTAACGGGTACAGTGTGACGGACACTGTGTCACGGGTACAGTGTGACGGGTACTGTGTGACGGTACTGTGTGACTGGTACAGTGTCACGGGTACTGTGTCACGGGTACAGTGTGACGGGTACTGTGTGACGGGTACTGTGTGACGGGTACTGTGTGACGGGTACAGTGTGACGGGTACTGTGTGACGGGTACATTGTGACGGGTACCATATGACGGGTACAGTGTGACGGGTACTGTGTGACTGGTACAGTGTCACGGGTACAGTGTCACGGGTACAGTGTGACGGGTACTGTGTGACGGGTACTGTGTCACGGTACAGTGTGACGGTACTGTACTCACCTCACCTAGTTGTACTCACCTAGTTGTGCTTGCGGGGGTTGAGCTCTGGCTCTTTGGTCCCGCCTCTCAACCGTCAATCAACAGGTGTACAGTTTCCTGAGCCTAATGGGCTCTATCATATCTACACTTGAAACTGTGTATGGAGTCAGCCTCCACCACATCGCTTCCTAATGCATTCCATTTGTCAACCACTCTGACACTAAAAAAGTTCTTTCTAATATCTCTGTGGCTCATTTGGGCACTCAGTTTCCACCTGTGTCCCCTAGTGCGTGTGCCCCTTGTGTTAAACAGCCTGTCTTTATCAACCCTGTCGATTCCCCTGAGAATCTTGAATGTGGTGATCATGTCCCCCCTAACTCTTCTGTCTTCCAACGAAGTGAGGTTTAATTCCTGCAGTCGCTCCTCGTAGCTCATACCTCTCAGCTCGGGTACTAGTCTGGTGGCAAACCTTTGAACCTTTTCCAGTTTAGTCTTATGCTTGACTAGATAGGGACTCCATGCTGGAGCCGCATACTCCAGGATTGGTCTGACATATGTGGTATATAATGTTCTGAAAGATTCCTTACACAAGTTTCTAAAGGCCGTTCTTATGTTAGCCAACCTGGCATATGCTGCTGATGTTATCCTCTTGATATGAGCTTCAGGGACAGGTCTGGCGTGATATCAACCCCCAGGTCTTTCTCTCTCTCTGACTCTTGAAGTATTTCATCTCCCAAATGATACCTTGTATCTGGTCTCCTGCTTCCTACCCCTATCTTCATTACATTACATTTGCTTGGGTTAAACTCTAACAGCCATTTGTTCGACCATTCCTGCAGCTTGTCCAGGTCTTCTTGAAGTCTCAAGCTGTCCTCCTCTGTCTTAATCCTTCTCATAATTTTGGCGTCGTCAGCAAACATTGAGAGGAATGAGTCTATACCCTCTGGGAGATCATTTACGTATATCAGAAACAGGATAGGTCCAAGTACAGAGCCCTGTGGGACTCCACTGGTGACTTCACGCCAGTCTGAGGTCTCACCCCTCACTGTAACTCTCTGCTTCCTATTGCTTAGGTACTCCCTTATCCACTGGAGCGCCCTACCTGTTACTCCTGCCTGTTTCTCCAGCTTATGCATCAACCTTTTATGGGGTACTGTGTCAAAGGCTTTCCGACAGTCCAAAAAAATGCAGTCCGCCCACCCTTCTCTTTCTTGCTTAATTCTTGTCACCTGATCGTAGAATTCTATCAAGCCTGTAAGGCAAGATTTACCCTCCCTGAACCCATGTTGATGGGTTGTCACGAAGTCTCTTCTCTCCAGATGTGTTACTAGGTTTTTTCTCACAATCTTCTCCATCACCTTGCATGGTATACAAGTTAAGGACACTGGCCTGTAGTTCAGTGCCTCTTGTCTGTCACCCTTTTTGTATATTGGTACTACATTAGCAGTCTTCCATATTTCTGGTAGGTCCCCCGTTTCCAGTGACTTACTATACACTATGGAGAGTGGTAAGCAAAGTGCTCCTGCACACTCTTTCAATACCCATGGCGAGATTCCATCCGGCCCAACAGCTTTTCTCACATCCAGCTCCAATAGGTGCTTTTTGACCTCATCTCTTGTAATTTCGAACCTATCCAAGGTCACCTGGTTTGCTGCCACCTCTCCCAGCGCCGTGATATCTCCCTGTTCTATTGTAAAGACCTCCTGGAACCTTTTGTTGAGTTCTTCACACACCTCTTTGTCATTCTCTGTGTACCTGTCCTCGCCCACCCTAAGTTTAATCACCTGTTCCTTCACTGTTGTCTTCCTCCTGATGTGACTGTGTAGTAGCTTTGGTTCAGTCTTGGCTTTATTAGCTATATCATTTTCATACCTTTTCTCAGCTGCTCTTCTCACACTGACATACTCGTTCCTGGTTCTCTGGTATCTCTCTCTACTTTCTGGTGTTCTGTTATTACGGAAGTTCCTCCATGCCCTTTTGTTCAGCTCCTTTGCTTTCATACATTCCCTATTAAACCACGGATTCTTCCTTTGCTTCTCTGTTTTTTCCTGTTGGGCTGGGACAAACCTGCTTACAGCCTCCTGACATTTTTGGGTGACATAGTCCATCATGTCTTGTACGGACTTGGTTCCGAGTTCTGTGTCCCAATGTATATCCCATAGGAATTTATTCATCTCCTCATAGTTTCCCTTTCTGTACGCCAGCCCTTTGGTTCCCAGTTCTTTTTTGGGGTGATAATTCCTAGCTCAACCAGGTACTCAAAGCTCAATACACTATGATCACTCATTCCCAAGGGGGCTTCCAACTTAACTTCCCTTATATCCGACTCATTTAGGGTAAATATCAAATCAAGCAAGGCTGGTTCATCCCCTCCTCTCATTCTTGTCGGTCCCTTGACGTGTTGACTTAGAAAGTTTCTTGTTGCCACATCCAGCAGCTTAGCTCTCCATGTGTCTGGGCCTCCGTGTGGGTCTCTGTTCCCCCAATCTATCTTCCCATGGTTGAAGTCTCCCATGATTAGAAGTCTGGATCCGTTCCTGCTAGCCACAGAAGCTGCTCTCTCTATTATATTGATGGTGGCCATGTTGTTTCTATCATATTCCTGTCTGGGTCTTCTGTCATTCGGTGGGGGTTATATATGACTACTATTATAATTTTCTGTCCTCCAGTTGCAATGGTGCCTGATATGTAGTCCCTGAAACCTTCACAGTTCTGAATTACCATCTCTTCGAAACTCCAACCTTCTCTTAGTAGCAAAGCCACACCACCTCCTCCTCTCCCTTCTCTCTCTTTCCTCACTACATAGTAGCCCTGTGGAAACACTGCATTTGTTATGATTTTCGTTAGCTTTGTTTCTGTGAGTGCTATTATGTCTGGGTTTTCTTCTAGTGCCCACTCTCCAAGTTCACTAGTTTTATTTGTAATCCCATCTATGTTAGTGTACATCGCCTTGAAGCTCACTTTCTTCTGTTCATTTACATATCCCTTGCTTGGCGAGTATTCTACTGGTGTGGGAAGCTGTTCCGTGGGTGAGAGGATCTGTGAGGTGTGACTGTGTCATGGTACTGTGTCACGGGTACAGTGACGGGTACAGTGTGACGGGTACTGTGTGACGGGTACTGTGTGACGGTACTGTACTCACCGATTTGTACTCACCTATTTGTGCTTGCGGGGGTTGAGCTTTGGCTCTTTGGTCCCGCCTCTCAACTGTCAATCAACTGGTGTACAGATTCCTGAGCCTACTGGGCTCTATCATATCTACATTTAAAACTGTGTATGGAGTCAGCCTCCACCACATCACTGCCTAATGCATTCCATCCGTTAACTACTCTGACACTGAAAAAGTTCCTTCTAACGTCTCTGTGGCTCATGTGGGTACTCAGTTTCCACCTGTGTCCCCTTGTTTGCGTCCCACCAGTGTTGAATAGTTTATCCTTGTTTACCCGGTCGATTCCTCTGAGGATTTTGTAGGTTGTGATCATGTCTCCCCTTACTCTTCTGTCTTCCAGTGTCGTAAGGTGCATTTCCCGCAGCCTTTCCTCGTAACTCATGCCTCTTAGTTCTGGGACTAGTCTAGTGGCATACCTTTGCACTTTTTCCAGCTTCGTCTTGTGCTTGACAAGGTACGGGCTCCATGCTGGGGCCACATACTCCAGGATTGGTCTTACATATGTGGTGTACAAGATTCTGAATGATTCCTTACACAGGTTCCTGAACGCTGTTCTGATGTTAGCCAGCCTCGCATATGCCGCAGACGTTATTCTTTTTATGTGGGCTTCAGGAGACAGGTTTGGTGTGATATCAACTCCTAGATCTTTCTCTCTGTTCGTTTCATTAAGTACTTCACCTCCTATTCTGTATCCTGTGTCTGGCCTCCTATTTCCACTGCCTAGTTTCATTACTTTGCATTTACTTGGGTTGAACTTCAACAGCCATTTGTTGGACCATTCACTCAGTCTGTCTAGGTCATCCTGTAGCCTCCTACTATCGTCCTCCGTTTCAATCCTCCTCATAATTTTTGCATCATCGGCAAAGATTGAGAGAAACGATTCTATACCCTCTGGGAGATCATTTACATATATCAGAAACAGTATAGGTCCAAGGACTGACCCCTGCGGGACTCCACTCGTAACGTCTCGCCAATCTGAGACCTCACCCCTCACACTGACTCGTTGTCTCCTGTTGCTTAGGTACTCTTGTATCCAACGGAGTACCCTCCCTTTCACTCCAGCCTGCATCTCCAGCTTTTTCACTAGCCTCTTGTGTGGCACTGTATCAAAGGCTTTCTGACAATCCAAAAATATGCAGTCTGCCCACCCTTCTCTCTCTTGCCTTATTTTTGTTGCCTGGTCGTAGAATTCAAGTAACCCTGTGAGGCAGACCTGCCATCCCTGAATCCATGTTGATGCTGTGTTACAAAGTTCTTTCGCTCCAGGTGCTCCACTAGCTTCCTTCGCACAATCTTCTCCATCAGCTTGCATGGTATGCAGGTTAGGGACACTGGCCTGTAGTTCAGTGCCTCCTGTCTATCCCCTTTCTTGTATATCGGGACTACGTTAGCTGTTTTCCAAATTTCTGGCAGTTCCCCTGTTGCCAGTGATTTGTTATACACTATGGAGAGTGGGAGGCACAGTTCTTCTGCTCCTTCCTTTAGTATCCAAGGGGAGATTCCATCTGGGCCTATAGCCTTTGTCACATCCAACTCTAGTAAACATTTCCTTACTTCCCCGCTGGTAATCTCAAACTCTTCCAGTGGTTCCTGGTTAGCTATTCCCTCTCTTATCTCTGGATTTCTCCTTGCTCTAAGGTGAAGACCTCTTGGAATTTCTTATTCAACTCCTCACACACTTCCTTGTCGTTTGTAGTGATCCTTCTGCCCCTATCCTTAATTT
>WNGS01088647.1:0-10075 GCA_020271785.1 Procambarus virginalis
CACCAACAACACAACATCATGGCACCAACAGTACACCATCATGGCACCAACAGTACACCATCATGGCACCAACAGTACACCATCGTGGCACCAACAGTACACCATCGTGGCACCAACAGTACACCATCATGGCACCAACAGTACACCATCATGGCACCAACAGTACACCATCATGGCACCAACAGTACACCATCATGGCACCAACAACACACCATCATGGCACCAACAACACACCATCATGGCACCAACAGTACACCATCATGGCACCAACAGTACACCATCATGGCACCAACAGTACACCATCATGGCACCAACAACACACCATCATGGCACCAACAGTACACCATCATGGCACCAACAGTACACCATCATGGCACCAACAGTACACCATCATGGCACCAACAGGACACCATCATGGCACCAACAGTACACCATCATGGCACCAACAACACAACATCATGGCACCAACAGTACACCATGATGGCACCAACAGTACACCATGATGGCACCAACAGTACACCATCATGGCACCAACAGTACACCATCATGGCACCAACAGTACACCATCATGGCACCAACAGTACACCATCATGGCACCAACAACACACCATCATGGCACCAACAGCACACCATCATGGCACCAACAACACACCATCATGGCACCAACAACACACCATCATGGCACCAACAGTACACCATCATGGCACCAACAGTACACCATCATGGCACCAACAGTACACCATCATGGCACCAACAACACACCATCATGGCACCAACAGTACACCATCATGGCACCAACAACACACCATCATGGAACCAACAACACACCATCATGGCACCAACAACACACCATCATGGCACCAACAGTACACCATCATGGCACCAACAGTACACCATCATGGCACCAACAGTACACCATCATGGCACCAACAGTACACCATCATGGCACCAACAGTACACCATCATGGCACCAACAGTACACCATCATGGCACCAACAGTACACCATCATGGCACCAACAGTACACCATCATGGCACCAACAGTACACCATCATGGCACCAACAGTACACCATCATGGCACCAACAGTACACCATCATGGCACCAACAGTACACCATCATGGCACCAACAGTACACCATCATGGCACCAACAGTACACCATCATGGCACCAGCAACACACCATCATGGCACCAACATCCAGGGGGCGATAGTGTTATCTTGCTATGCACTATATAAACTATTCATATCACTGCTGTGGACATTTCCCACGCCGCTGATGACATCCTTGTGATGTTGGCCTGAAGAGACAGGTTCAGTGAGACATCTTCATCCCCCAGATCTATCTCTACTTTATTCTTGTATATTATCTCCCATTTAGTTCCTTGTTTCCTACTTCCTCCTATTATCTCCTGCACCTATTTTCACTACATTATATAGACTTGAGTTAAACTCGATTAGCCATTTGTTGGACTTGTCGTTCGTCGATTTGGGGACATATACAAGGAACAGTAAAAGTTGTTCAATTTGTTTGTAAATTTATTTAAGAAATGGTGAAGGAAAGGGCTGCAACTGGTCCAAGTTTCAGCATCATAACCTAAATAGAAAGGGAGAAAAAAATACACAATGTATTATGCAACGAATTTTCAAAATCTTTCAGGGAACACATGTGTTAACTAAAATCATTTCTATAACACTTAGATATCACACTAGCATGTAATAAAGGATTGTGTATGGCAGTTTTATCAAAAAAGTGTTTAGTGCAATAATACAATTATTCAAAGTTCCCTTCCAAAAATATGCAATATATGATGTTTATAAATATTTATAAAATCAATAAATGGACTTTGGACTAATGTGCTCCGCACAAGTGTAGAAGCACAAACTCTACATATAAGGTGCAATTTGCATGTAAATTGATTAAAAAATGAACGCTGTGCAACACCTTGAAGCTGAAAGGTTCTTACCTGAGTAAAATAAGATCAAAGTTTGGCCACCTGTAGCCGAGCTTGACGTCGACCGATTTCGTTCATAATTGGCACCCTTGCAGATAGGCATCCATTGAGCAAGGTGTGTAAGTTCCATGCAAATCGCCTGATAACAAACGGAAAAAAAAATTGAAAAATTAAAAAAAAAAAAAAATGGGAAATTTTATATATATATATATATAATATATATATATATATATATATATATATATATATATATTTATATATATATATATATATATATATATATATATATATATATATATATATATATATATATATATATATATATCCTGCACATACATATTACAATTATTACCAAATATCAATTTATAACACTAAAACATACTAACCTATTGAAATTGGTCGGAATTGTGGGTCCTCAAGCTGGCACTGCAATAGGCACTAATAGGCACCTGGCGCATATCCTGGATCATCTTCCTCACGTGCCTGTCTCGGTTTGGTGGTGCGTCTAGTTGGTTGCTTCATTAATTTGTCCTTTTTACTGAAGTACCAATCAGTTAGATCGTTCTGAGGTATACCAATGAGGCGGGTCAGAGATCCCATGCTATACCCGGAGTTGTAGTTGGTGGCTGTTACTGCCATGGCGAAGTCAACCATTGTACGACCAACAAATCTGTCTTTGGGGGCCATTGTCCAAACTCGGTGGTGCAGAGACTCATTTGGATTTTGAGTCTTTCCTTTCAGACACTTATTCATGTTATCTTCCGAGACAAGGTTGTAGTAAATCTTCATGACTTCAGTCATGTGCTTGCTGGGTAACTGAAATTGCACCTTCATGTTCTTGTGTGATCTTGGGGTCTTAGCATTTGCTATGTCCTCTTGGTAGAAACACCAAGATTCTTTGCCTTTAGGGCAGTGCATGTGCCTTGGCTTTTCATCTGTGGACGTTGCATGAAACAGTCCAGAAAGGCAGGCATCTCTCATTGTTTTCCAGTCTGTGTTGATGTTGTCCCTGATGGCTTTGCCAAAATAACCTGACAACTTCGTAATGGTTTTGTCAGTTAGTTTCACTTCACCTTTCACTAGGGACATACGTCTTGACTTCCCTCTACACTCCTTGATTTCAACAGCTGATTTCTGTAGGTTGTGCAGCTGTGTTGCAAGTCTTTTGCTGAAGTGATTTATACACTCAGCCTTTTCTACCTTTGTGTCACCGTATGGTCCATCACCATTGTTCATTGCACAAACCTTATTGTAAGCAGACGAGTCACCGTCCCCCACGAAGGTCGTATATCTGAGATTATTCCTTTCTGATCTACCCCACAACAACACAGCTGCATCAGCCTCCATATTCTTCGCACTAGAATTGTAGTTTTTATCACACGTTGGACGATGTTGAGCCATTGCACTGTCAAACTGGACCTGGTTTAGTTTTCCAACTCGTTTCTGCCGCTGTAAAGTTTGGCACTTTTTACAGTTTTTGCAAAAAATATTATAGTCAACTACCATGCCAGTGAATATTTCAATCACAAATGCAGTGCCAATTTGTGAATGATGGCCCCTTGTATGCCATGATCCATCAAATGACACATCAATGTCAAGGATGCCATTAGTGGGTTCTCTCTGTAACTGTTTTATGTAATGGTCAAATATTATATCACGAGTGTTTTCTTGCACACCCGCCCATTGTACATTAGCAACGTCTTTGATAATACCCTGCCACCTCTCATACACCTTCTGTGACACACACGTTATCCTATTTATGGCACACAAACGTTGGTAAAATATGTATCCATGACCATTTAGCATATTGCAGTACACTAATGTCTTCAGAATATCGTATTCTGTCTCCAATTTTCGTTTGACGGAAAGGTTACACTCATTACAGGTTCTGATAATGCTCACATTATGTTGTTCACTAATGACTTCATGAATGTGGGAAACTTTGCTGCAAAACATACATGAATAATTTTCATCTAGGTACTTTTCAAGGTGCCTGTCTGTCATCATTATCACCGTCTCACGTGCCTCGCTTTGACGTTTTATTGTTTTCATCTCATTATCACTGCCAATGGATTCCTCTGTCTGTCCTCTAAATCTTTTCAATCGCCTTTCAGCACTGCTCGGTGTAATTATACGTCTTTTCGAAACTGTGGGAGTCGCCACTGCCACACCAGCCACACCAGTAGATGTAGATGCCACTGCCACACCAGCCACATCAGTAGATAGCACTGCCACACCAGCCACAGCAGTAGACGTAGATGCCACTGCCACATCAGTAGACGTAGATGCCACTGCCACATCAGTAGACGTAGATGCCACTGCCACATCAGTAGACGTAGATGCCACTGCCACATCAGTAGACGTAGATGCCACTGCCACATCAGCCACACCAGTAGATGTAGATGGCACTGTCGTGGCCGGTACACCACATGGAGGCGTTGAGAGAGGGTCAGGGTCGAGGATGGTGTGAGGAGGGTCGAGGCGGAGGGTCGAGGCGGCGTCAAGCCTCTCACAGCTGACGCGGGGAGCCCTCCTCGATCTTCACTTGATATATCCTTCCTTGCGCTAAAGCGGCTCTCCTTTCCCGCTGAAGTTGACGACCGCGTGCCATATTGGCTACTTGTAACTTCACAAGCCTCCGTTTATAGGTCATTGTGTACAAGACCCCACAAAAGCGAGATTCCAGGAGCAAAAATGGAGAGCGCGTCGACAGAGAGTCTACTCTGAACCGGACACAACACGTGACTGGTGGCTGCCTCGCTCGCCCACACTAGCAGGAGACGGTTGGCAATGAGTGTATTTTATTGTCATAAATACGGAGTTATTTCCGACGTTATTACGGAAAAATCGACGTTTAGAACGTACGACGCAATACCCTTGGCGCGCACAGCCGCGCGGCACCGGATTCTGCACAATTACGCATGCAAATCTACCATAAATACTTTAATTTATATCGTAACATTATCCGGTTTGCGCAAAAGTGTTGCCAGGATGTTGTAGTATTTTTAGAAAAATTCAAAAAAATCGATTTTTTACGAATTTCTTCGGATCTTATGGCCCCTTAATTCTTAGTGTGTTCAGGGCGGTAAGGAACTTTCAGGGGGAAAGCGCCAAGCCATTACGACTATATAGCACTGGGAAGGGGTCAGGATAAGGATTTGGGATGGGACGGTGGGATAGGAATGGTGCCCAACCACTTGTGTGGACGGTCTCGGGGGATTGAACGCCGATCTGCATGAAGCGAGACCGTCGTTCTACCGTCCAGCTCAAAGGGTTGGCACAGTCTGTTCAAGTAATCTTGTAGTCGCTTGCTATCTTCCTGTCTTAATCCTTATCATTTTGTTATCATCATCTAAACACTAAGGAATGAATCTATTCCTTTGAATGATAGTTTACGTGGACAAGAAACAGGATTGATACACGTGCAGAACGCTGTGGGACACCGTTCGTATCTCACCAGTTTGATATCGCTTCCCTGACAGTAACTCATATGTTGTTAAAGATTCGCTACCTGTAACAAGAAGTTCCAAGTAGCACGGGCTATGGTGAGCCCGTTGGGTAATTCATAGTTCTCTGTTGCTTAGGTACTGCTTTATCCACTAGAGCGCCTGCTTCTCCACCTTATGCCCCAGCCTCTTAAGTGATACTGTGTCTAAGCTTTTGACAGTCCAAGAAAATGCAGTCTTTCCATGCTTCTCTGTTTTTCCTTAATGTGTCGCTTGGTGAAACAATTCTATTAAACCTTTGAGGCACAGTTTATGGACCCATGTTGGTGGTGTGTTATGAAGTTCCTTGTTGACCAGACCACACACTAGAAGGTGAAGAGACGACGACGTTTCGGTCCGTCCTGGACCATTCTCAAATCGATTGTGAGAATCGACTTGAGAATGGTCCAGGACGGACCAAAACGTCGTCGTCCCTTCACCTTCTAGTGTGTGGTCTGGTCAACATACTTTAGCCCCGTTATTGTGACTCATCGCCTGTATGAAGTTCCTTCGCAATATATGCTATTATGTTTTCTTTACAATCTCCTCCATCACCTTGCATGGTATATAAGTTACGGACTCTGGCCTGTAGTTCGGTACCTCCTTCCTGTAACCCTTTTTATATATTGGGCTACATTAGCTTTTTTCTAACTTTCTGGTATATCTCTTATTTCCAGTTTATTCACCATTATGCTTCTGTTCCCACTTTTAGTATCCAAAGTTAGATTCAGTCAGGTCTAATAGCCTATATTGTGTCCAGTTCTAGCTGATGCCTTCTAACCTCATCTCCAACAATTTAAAATTCTTCTATTCCTGTTTGGTTTAATTATCGCCATCTATGTTAGTTCTAGATCTCCTCCTTAACATTTTGTGAAGATCTCTTGGTATCTCTTGACGAGTGCTACACACACATCTCCTTGTCATTCTCTGTGTATTTGCCCTCCAATCTCTCAGTTTCATCACCTAATCTTTCACTGTTGTTTTTTCCTCCTGCTGTGGAGAAGTTTTAGTTGGATCTTGGCATTGCTATGTAATTTTCATACTGTTGTATGAAACTGATAGTATGAAAATTACAGTGTGAAACGACTGAATGATTGTCCTAAACAACCCACAAAGACTTAAACGGGTACAGAAAACTGTTCCTGCTTAAGCAGTCTAATGTCCATTCTGTACCGCAGAGACCTGACCTGAGCACCACAGTCTAAACAACTGTGAGAGAATACTGAAGAAAATAACGTGGAGTCAGATTCACGAACAGCTACGCAAGTACTTACGAACCTGGGGCCAGATTCACGAAGCAGTTACGCAAGTACTTACGAACCTGGGGCCAGATTCACGAAGCAGTTACGCAAGTACTTACGAACCTGGGGCCAGATTCACGAAGCAGTTACGCAAGTACTTACGAACCTGGGGCCAGATTCACGAAGCAGCTACGCAAGACTTACGAACCTGGGGCCAGATTCACGAAGCAGTTACGCAAGTACTTACGAACCTGGGGCCAGATTCACGAATAGTTACGCAAGTACTTACGAACCTGGGGCCAGATTCACGAACAGTTACGCAAGTGCTTACGAACCTGGGGCCAGATTCACGAACAGTTACGCAATTGCTTACGAACCTGGGGCCAGATTCACGAAGTAGCAGTTACGAACCGGGCCAGATTCAAGCACTTACGACCTGGGGCCAGATTCACGAACAGTTACGTGTAACATTGGCTATGACTACTGCCAACATTGTAACATTGGGTTGATAACCCAATGTAAAACCTGGTAAAATAGTCACCACTGTGACCTTCTATAATGAATACTAAACTAATAAATGTACACACTTCTTATCCTGAGTGACACTTCCTGATCAGTTGCACTTGGTAACACTGTTATTGAACACTTGTAATATGAGCTGACATATGATGGTTACACCGGGACCAAAGGTACACTGTCAACAAGGAAATGCTACACAGGATTAAATATGCTGCCACCATCCTGCCTTTGACCACTGAGACTAATCAAGCAACGAGGCAAGAAACATTGCTTGGCTTGGAGAGTACTTCTATAACTGTCATTAATTATGGGACGGTTGTCAGCCACGATAACCAAAAGATTCTAAGAGGATTCAACAATTGACACAGACGGGAAATTTAACATGAGTTTATTGAGATACCAAATTATATTAAACACCACAATAAAACCTACTCTAACACTGGCAACAAGTTAAGAAATTTAGACATGGAACAAAATTACAGAGATCACACACATTACCTTAATTAAGACCTCTGTCTCTCCATCCGGTGGACACTGTCTCTCCCGGCCTGTGGATGATTGTCACAGAACCGGCCTCGATCCCGGAGCACCGTACTCTGTCCCTAAGTCACTACGGACCCTCTATATACACCTCACAAAAGGGGGGGGGAAGATTTATTGTGATACCTACACCAAGAAATAAGAGGTCGGCCACACGTGCACAAACACTCAAGAATTTATCATTAAACTTGTTTGACATTAACCATATACTGTTTCAAGAGAGGACTTATTAATTTCGTGTGTGGCTGACCTCTGACCTGGTTAAAAGGGGGAAATCCAAGCATGTTTACACATGAGGATCTGGGGTCTACTCCCTTACCCTGTTGACAAGAGTATCATGAAATATTACATACTTGAAACTGTGCTGAATAAGACTAACCCAGGAATTTTTAATCAACATACAAGAAAACTTCCCTGGTTGAGAACTCTAGGGAGGGGGGGGGGTGGTCATGGGTGTTACAGCTCCCTTTCCCCGGGGTTAAGACAGAATCGTGTGTATGAAATTAAGCACAATTTTGTCTTATCCTAACTCATCCAAAATACCACAACTTAACCCTAAAAGAGAAAAAAAAATTGCCAGTGACACATTGATAAAAGTACACTAACTAAATTAACATGATGTAAAGTACATTAGACAGTAACACTTCAGTAAGAACAATACATAAATGTAAAATGAAAGAAACAAAAGTACAAAAAAAATCTTGGCAAAAGTACAAGCAATGACACCCTCACACATGATACAATTCCGAATATCATAATATGACAAAAGTATATATAAAAAAGACAAATCCCGACTGCACACAAGGCAGTCCAGCAAGGCTTCCCCTGAAGGCTGGAAGACCCAAACAAAAATCGCCTTAAAACTAGCATGACATATAAACAAAATAAAAAAAAATATCCCAAATGGAACAGGAAACTTACAACTAAAATCCTATAACGTTAAAAATACAAGTAATACCACAAGGCTACATAATACCACCCTGAGTTACAATACATGACAATAAAGAATACTATGATCCAACGACACATCCTGCCTGCACACTAGGCAGGATAGCAAGTCTTCCTCAGAAGATCTGAAGAACAAAACATACACAAATAAAATGATCCACAACATGAAAATAGACATAATATTCCTATTCTAACATAAAATCTAAGGAATTAAAAATAACAGGTAACATTATACCTAAATGGGACATACCCTAAACATCTGCTGGGTACCTCATGACCCACAGCCAAACCTATGAGTATACAAATTATAAAACATGGTAAAAATAAAAACAACTGACATCAAAACTCTGCAACCGAACCGTAAGTTACAGAACACTTGTCGGCCAAACCATACCGCACAAGACAATAGTGCTAGGGTCAATCTCCATGCACCCTGCACACACTGAAAGTAAGACTACCTCTTACCACAACAGAAACAATACTTAACATTACAGCATTTATTGGCACATAAAGGCATGTAAATATTAAAAAAACATATGTACCCAACACTGGTACCAAACAGGAACCTGGACACTCATCACCAGGACAAACTTATTACATAGACACATACATGAAATAAAATAATAATAAATTTCACGATAAAGTTTGTGCTAGAGACCCAAGTCATCTAGCTAAGATCACTGTCTAGGACCACTTTTCTAGGCTAGTTTTTTACATCCATAAATGTAACACTTTTCCAACTGATTAGACAAAACTATGTGACACCGTTCATAATAGAGTCATTTCTCTGAACCATCATTCGTAAATCTTGATACATCAATGTTCATGTTGATATACGCGTTTTCTATCGTGCCCTAGTTAAACTCTCGCGTGGTGGCCTGATGTTGGCGACCTGATGTGGAGACCTGATGTTGGAGATCTGATGTTGGAGATCTGATGTGGAGATCTGATGTTGGAGATCTGATGGTGGAGACCTGATGTTGGAGATCTGATGTTGGAGATCTGTTGAAGGTCCAGCGTCTGCCCGTCGATGATGCCTGTATACCCTGAGATCTTCTTGCAACAGCTCTGGGGTACGTCTGGTGACAGAGCGAGTCTACTGGTGACAGACTCCTCGTCAAGCTGCCCAACTGCTCGAAGGTGGTGGCGTGAAGAGCAGCGGCGAGTGACAGCGGCGGGGACGTGGCCGGTCATAGGGGAACGGTGTTGGGAGAGATGTATGGAAGCACATCTCACATCCAGTTGCTTGAAGCTGAAGGTCGATGATGAGTGACAGCAGCTACATAGCAGGAGTCGTGACAGCAGGGCAGAGAGTGTGACGTCAACGATGTCTTGCAACAGAAGTAAGCAGGTGCAAGTGTGGGGCGTGGGTGGCGTGGCGGCAGGCCAG
>WNGS01088656.1:0-29190 GCA_020271785.1 Procambarus virginalis
CTCGGGCGACCACCCCGGGAGTACCTTTTATACCCCCAGGGGAATGCAGTTATCCACAGGTTTACGACTGAGCGTGATAGTTATGTGGACAACCTGTGATGGCTTGCGCTAGGCACAAAAGGCCGCCACAATGTGCGCCATGAACACCGAGCACGACGACACCAGCGCGAGCGCTGCAGAGACCCCGACCGCCGACCAGGTGCGCGAGGCGCGGCACGCTGCAGGCCTGACGCAAGAGCAAGCCGGCGCCCTGCTGCACATGGGCGCCCGCGCCTGGCGCCACTACGAGACGGGCGCGCGCGGCATGCATCCCGCGTTCTGGGAGCTGTTCCGAATCAAGGCAATAACCCAGCGAGGAAAACGGGTATTGACAGCAGGAACAAAAGGCCCGTAGAATTCGCATCATGCCGCAACGCGCGGCGACCGAACCGGCGGCACCCGGACCCAGGCGAGGCGCCTGGAGACTTTAGGAGAACAGCATGACCACACCGACCGCCGCCGAACATGATCAAGCCCTCATCGCCTGCGCAAAGTTGCGACGCCCGTGGCCACTGATTCCGGCCCAAACCACCATCGGCACAGCGGAGAACGACATACAGCAGGCACTGGTCCTACTGAACGAACTGGCCGGGCACCATGCCTGCAGGACCAGCATGCCGCGCAGCCGCTACGCCGCCGCACTGCGCCTGATCGAATCGCCATCCACCCTGGCGCCATGCTCGCTGGCTGCTCCAGACCACACCCAGGCCGAAGAGTTCGGCGGAACCGTGGTATGCACCACATCTTCCGGCCGCCGGTACGCCGTCACAAGATCCGGCGCAGGATGGGCGCGCGGGTATACGTTCGGCGCCACTGTTGCCGACGCCATGCGAGGCGCCGCAGCCTGACCACACCGCGAAGCCCTGCGCGCAGGGTTTCCCAGTGCAGTCCCGCACCACCACCCGCCAGGCGCCGCGCCTGGCCAACTTCAGGAGTTGACCACCATGCAAGCCCTCACCCTCTACCGCTCCATTCAGGCCGCAGCACTGACCGCGCCGACTGCCGCACAGGCCGAGGCTACCGCGACTGCGCTGCAATGCGCCCGTGACGCGCTGGCCAAGACCTTCCCCACGGCCGCCGCTTTCTGGGAAAGCCAGGGCGACGAATCGGACACTTTCACCGGCCACGCCCAGACCACCGAACACGCCGAAGCCCTGGGGGAAATGCTCGAATCAGCATCGCGCGACATGAGCGCGCGACATCTTACATTCCAGCACGCAGCCGGACGGATCAAGCTGCTGAACACCCGCGAGCGCCTGCAGTCTTTCGCGGCCGACATGATCAAGGGCGCCGCATGGTCTCTGTGGGGTGGTGGCCCGAAGCCCGAGGAACTGGCCGGCGCACGCAAGGCACGCGCCACCACCTGGCGCGCCGGCCTGATCAAGGTGGCCGCCGAAGCCCTGCAGGATGGCCACGCGGCCGACTTCCTGGCTGTGGCCATGGACCAACTGGGCGGGCGCGCCTACATCCACAACGCGGCCGCGTTTGTGCTTTATGCTCCCGAAGCCGCGCCCGAGCTGCCGGCGGGCGTGGTGACAGCGCGCCGCGATGACGGCAAATGGGTTGCCGCACACTGGGCCACCGGCTACCAGATCGGCGCCACCGCCGGCAGCCGAAAAGGCGCCATTGATGCCTTTTTGTGGGACACCGAGACCCACGGCGCCGACCGTTTGTCGGAAAACCTGCGCCGCGCCGCCACCATGCCAGACCAGACAGCCGGCGCCCTGGACGCCTGGCGCCTGGCGCATGGCATCGCCGCCGAAGAGGCGACCGAAGCCACCAACCACGACGACCAGGCGGGCGCCACGCTGGCCGCATCCGTGGCCATCGCCAGCGCTCAAGCCGCAGCCGCACAGACCACCAGCCAGCACCAGGCCGACGACGACACCGCCGCGCCCGAGCTTGTCACCTGCGACGGCCCGGACCTGACCGGCGACGCCAGCGCCACCCCTGGCGCCCGTACCCCCGCCGAAACGGCCGACGCCATTGGCGCCACCGATACCCCCACCCCCACCGGCGCCGCCGACTACACGCCCCCGGTCGAGACCCGCGCCGAGGCGGGCCACTACAACCAGGCGCCCGAGACCCTGCGCGCCGACCACCAGCGCGCGGCCAACGCTGGCCACATCCAGCAAGCCGCCAGCAAAACCGGCGCATGGTCCGCCGCGATGTTCCGCACCAGCGACGGCCGCGCCGGGCTGGCGTTCAACCGGCCCGGCCAGCCCGGCGAGCTGCTGGACTACGCCACCGGCAGCGAGCGCATGCGCGCCCTGCAGGCCATGGCACAGGCCGCCGAACAGGCGCACCAGCAGCCCACGGACTGCACCCAAGCACCCGAGACCCAGGACGACTGCGAAGACCTGAGCCAGGGCGCCACCTTGGCCGACCTTGAGCAGATGGCCCGACGCTGGACGCCCGAGCAGTGCCGCCAACAAGCCGACCGGCTGGAGCAGATCAACGACCACGGAGGCGCGCTGGCCTGGCGCTGCGTTGCCGCTGGTGCGCTGGATCTGGCCCAGCGCGCAACAGTCATCAACGTAGCCCACAACCACGCCGGCCACCTTACCCCCACGCTCTCCAGCCAGCGCGCCGCCATCGCCGACCAGTTGCGCCAGCGCATGGCGCAGGACTACACCGCATCGCCCGAGACCCAGGCCGATGCCGCGCCAGGGTTTCGCAAGGCCGAACCGGTCAATTGCGACCTGCGCGCCCTGATTGCCCAGGGCGCAGCGCCCGCTGATCTGGTGGGTATGGGGGTTGCCTATAGCGGCGACATGGCAAACCCAGGCGGGCGAGGCGCCATTGTTGAGGCACACGACAGCGGCGCCCATGGCGTGCTGGTGGCCGTGACCCTGGAAGACGGCCGCCACATGAGCCACCTTAACGGCTACAGCTTTTCCGAGCGCCCCGGAAACCGCTACAAACTCGACTGGAAAAACCACGGCGCGCCCTACCTGGCCGAACTCGCCGCCGCGCGCGCCGCCCGTGAGGCAGCGGCCGAGGCCGCCAAGACATCCAAGGAACAACACCACGCGGACGAACTGACCCGCCTGGCCGCAGAGTTCCCCCACCTGGAGCGCGCAGAAAGCCGGCACGCTGGCGGCAAGCTGGCCGCGCGCAACATCAGGACCATGCTCAAAACGCATTCCCTGGCGTGAAATTCAGCGTGACCAGCGACTACAACAGCGTGCGCGTGCGCTGGACCGATGGCCCCACAAATCGGCGGTGGAAGCCACCATCGGCCGCTTTGACATCGGCAAAGCCGACTACAAACACGGACTACTTTTACACCGAGTCCTCGGCGTGGTCCGAACTGTTCGGCGGGGTGCAATACCTGTTCTCTGAGCGCGACGAGTCGCCCGAACTGGTGGCCCGCGTGCTTGAGGCATTCAACGCGCGCCACGGCACCCAGGCCACACCAGATGACTGGAAAAAGCAGCGAGGCCCGTTTGACTTCAGCAACCGCGACGCTGACGGGTACCGCCATTGGTTCCGAAAGGCGCTCACGGAAGCCGACGCCACACCGCCCGCCAAGGCCGCGCGCAAAGGCGCCAAGGCCTGACCACTACACGCACCCGGTCGAGACCTGGCCGGGACTACACCCACACACTCAAGACCCGGAGCGCACACCATGACCAACCCGCAACCAATGACCGGCGCCGAACTCCAAACCCTGCGCGAAGCCGCCGGGCTGTCCCGCGAGGTTCTGGCCGGGCTGGCCGATGTGCAGGCCCGCACCGTCAAACACTGGGAGACCCGCACCGGTGCGGCCGTGCCGGCCGATGTGGCGCGACTGGTGCAGCAAGCGGCGCGATGGGTCGCACAAGCCGCCGCCGAAGGCTTGCGCGTTGCGCTGGCCAACCATCATGGACCCGGGCCGATGGCGACCGCCATGGGCACTCTTCTTTCATCCATCGTTGGGCCGCGCGACGATGCGCCAGAGATCGTGCTGATCCGCTACCGGGAAACCGACCACCTGCACCCGCGCGACCGGTCGCAAGGTCTGCGCGCCGACGTACACGGCGCCATGGTGGCGCGGCTGACGCTGGATCTGATCGTGCACGGCATGCGCCCGCGCGTGGTGTGGTTCGACCCCGACGACTTCGCCCGCTGGGTGACCCTCGTTCAGGGCTTGCCCGCCGGCCACGACACACCCGACGCGCGCGCCACCTGGGCCGCCCAAGCCATCGACGCCCAGGCCATACCCCACCCCGGCGACCAACCGCCCGCCGGCTATACCCCCACCCACTAAGCGCCACAGCTCGCAACTACACGCACCCGGTCGAGACCCAGGCGCCGGACTACACGAGGTCGCTCAAGACCCTGGCCCGGACTACTCCGACCCGCTCAAGACCCAGCCGGCGGGCGCATCAGGCCGTAGAACTTCAGCCCGTAGGCCATCGCCGCCTCGATCATGTGCGCGTCGTTGTGCGCCTTGTCGAACGGCGCGCCCACGGTCTTGTACAGCCCCGGCTCATTGCCGCGCGGGGCCTGCACCTGCTCGACCGCCCAGAAGCAATTGCGCTCGCCGCGCTGCATGGCCGAGGCCACCACCGCCTTGACGTGGTCGGCGCCCCATTCCTTGCGCCGCTCGGCCACGTAGGCCGCCGTCAGCGGCATTTCGTCAGAGAGGGCCATGGTCAGAACGGGCAGTCATACATCATCGGCCGGAACCGCTCATTCAGCACGCGGCGCGTGACGCCGGCCCGGTAACCCGGCTGCCGCTTGAGTGACCTGAAGTTCTTTTTCAGAAACATCATTTCGCTACCCCGCCGGCTGCTGACCCAGACCCCACCAATCCGACAGCGACGGGCGCCATCGCGCCATGGCCTATGCCGCAACTCAGGCCCCCACACAATGCCCGCATCCAGGAACTCAGGCACCATGGAACGCCAGCGCACTCCAGTCTCCCGCATAACCAGCCGCCCGCGACGGATGACCCTGGCATAGGCCTTACGCTGGCCCTTCTTTCGACAACGCTTCACCATCACCACACTCCAATCATGTCCATGTCCACCCATGTCCAGGGCTTTCTATAGAGGTTGAAAAAACTCACGCGCAGATGGGCGCGCGGGCGCTTGCGACTTCCCGAGGCCTTTGAACAGGACACCGGACACACCGCGAAGACGCACCCCCTCCCCGCAGCGATTTACCCTTGACGCTGCATCTGGGGGACCTCATGGCCAGCGGGTGGACGGGGTGGACATCTGGACATACCCAGCGCCCACCAGCCCGCCCGCGCGGCCACAAGCGGCAATGACGGCCCGGCGCTACGTCATGACACACCCCGCGCCGGTGTCCCCGCGCGCCGCCTGGGCGCACGTTTCCCGCACCGCCTGCTTATCGGGTCGCAAACCCATCTCAGCAGAACGGCACATCACCATTGCTCTCGGTTGAAGCGGCCTGCGGGGCCGCGGTTTCGGGGTAGGTCTCGTCCTCGGCGTCGCCGGTGTCCTTGGGCGGCCAGTCGGCCGGCTGCTCGTACACCCAGGGACGTTTACCGTGAATGACCTTCGTGCTCTTCTTGTGGACCCAGCCCCATTTGTGCAGCAGCTCGATCACCTCGCTCTGCACGTTGCGGTTGCTGGCGCTCTTCGCGACATCGATGCCGATGCCCTCCAGGCAGCACAGCAGCGTGACGCGCTCGGGCACGTCGCCGCCGATGACCGGCCCCTTGAACGTGCGCTGGCCGCAAAGGAACTGCATCAGCGCCTCTTCCACGCCCGTGGTCTGCACCCGCTTGCTCTGCTCGGGCTGGAACCAGGCGCGTTCCTCGTCATACGTCGGGTGGAAGCGCTCGCCCGCCTCGACCCGGTGCAGCGCCTCGGCCAGCAGCTGATCGAGGTTTTCCTGCACCCACTCGGTTTTGACCGGCGTTGAAATCTCGATCGGCCACATGCGGCGGTTGCCCGTCCGGTCGCGCGCCCACTTGTTGTTGTTCGACGTGCCGAAGAAAACGCACTGGCGCGGGTACTTTGCCGGCCGGCGATCGAACGGCGCGCGCAGGTAATCGATCTGCGCCGACACAAACGCTTTCACCAGTGTGACGTCCTTGCCCGTGATCGCGTGCAGCTCGCTGAACTCATGCACCCAGCAGCCCTGCAGCTGCAGGTATGAATCCTTGTTGCCCAGGTCCAGGTACGTGTCGCTGAAATACTCGCCCGCCAGCACACGGCCCAGCGTGGACTTTCGGAACCCCTGCGGCCCCTCCAGCACCAGCATGTAATCGAACTTGCAGCCCGGCCGCAGCACCCGGGCCACCATGCCCATGATGAACCACTTACCGACCGCCGCGATGTACTGCGCCTTGCGCGTGGGCATGTCGTTGGGGTTCAGGCTCAGCGCCTCGAACAGCCATTCGCCCAGACGCTCGGTCTGGTCCCACTTCAACCCCCGCAGCCGATCGCGCACCGGGTGAAAGGCGTGGTCCATGCTCACCGTCTTGAGCGCCTGGCCGATCGAATCGGCGCCCGGGCTCTGGCTCCAGTCGTGCCGGATCACCAGGTATTCGGCCAGCTTGTAGTCGTCGACCTCGCGCCACAGCCCTTTCGGGCTCGGCCACGGCGTCGGCTTGAGCTTCCACATTTCCTGTGAAAACTCATTGAGGCCAACCAGTCCGCGCAGGGCCGGGTCGTGCTTGAAAGCGTGCAGCACATTCTCGCGCGACGCCTTCGGCCCCTCGCGGCCAAAGTGCGGCCAGCCGAACACCACCACCGGACCGCCCGTGTCCGGGTCAAGCCCGTCGCCCACCAGCTGATCCACGATTTGCCGGCGCTCGTCGGCCTTCGCCGCGTCGTTCACAAGCACCGCCGCCGGTTCGTAGCGCTTCGCGGTGCGCATGTAGGCCCGCACCTCGTCGGACGTCCAGGGCGCTTCTACCCCTATCCCCGCTGCCGCATCGGCGATATCCCAGCCGTCCGGTTTGATCCCGGGCCCATGGGGGGCACCACGTACACCTCGCAGCCCAGCAGAAACAGAATCTCGGCAATCTGCGCCGCGGCCTTATTCCCCGGCTGCTTGTCCACCGGCAGGTACGGCATCGCCAGCTGCGCTTCGGACTTTCGCCGGGCCAGCTCGACACCGGCCTCGGCCGCTCCCAGGTTCATCGCCGCGACTTCCGCTTTGAGCCCAGCCAGCCGGTCGCGAGGGATCTTCTCGCGCTGGCTATCAGTATCGCCCCAGATGATGACCCGGCGCCCAGCCAGCCAGGACCAGTCCGCCATGCTGACCGCGTTCGTGCCGCCCGGCCAGCTCACCGCCGCCAGTTCGTCGGCCATCAGGCGGTGCAGCGCCTCAGCGCACTTCTCGCCCTCGACGATGCCCACCACCATGCCATCGGGCAGCGTGCCGCCCGGCAGGTACAGCGGCCGAGGCGAATCCCAGCCCTTCCAGTGCCAGCGCGAGGCCCCCGGCGCGGCCGGGTCATGATCGTTGCGACACCAGGTCAGCGGCAGCGTTTCCTTGCCGCCGTCGCTGGTCGCGAAGCGGCACACGTAGCCGAACAGCTCGCCGTCGCGCCGGTATTCCCACGACAGCGCCGGCCGACCCCGATGCGGATGCACCATGCTCGGCTGCGGCGCCCCGTGCGGCACCGGCACCACCGGCGTCCAGTCGCTGCGGCGCTTCTCGGGCTCAGGCTTCACCCCCCTACCCTCGCTCGCGCCAGCGGGGCGAAGGGGGGAAAGCGGCGCCCGCGGCTGCCCGCCGCGCGAGCCATCATCCACCAGCGGCACGCCGAACTGGCGCGACAACTCGCGCCCGGCCGTGATCTGGTCCTTGTTCTCGATGTAGGCGTAGAGGCTCACCAGGTCGCCGCCGCCCTCGCGCGCCGCGAAATGAAACCACGCGCCGGTGGCCAGCGTCACCTTGAGGCTGTCGCCCATGCCCCCGTCGCGCTGCTTTGCCGCCAGCCACTCGGGGCCATCCTTGTGCCCCTGGATCCAGCCGTACAGCACCGACTCGATGCTCGCCATCAGGGCGCGATTGAGGGCGTCAAAGTCGACGCGGCCCCGCGCCAAAGTGTTGTCTGTCAAAGAGCCCCCTCAGACTCGTTTTTTAAGCATGCCGCTGGTCTGCCCAGCTATTGCTCGCGTCATTCACACAACCCATAAGCGCTTTCACACGCCCGGGGTTCCTCGTTGATTCGGATGAAGTCCATGAGCTGGCCGCCGCGCTGGGTTTTGGCCCACTCGACCACGTTGCGGATGCCGCGCTTTTTCAGGTGCGCGTCGCGGTCTGGATCCGGGAAAAAGCTGGCTTCCTCGCGCTTGCTGGCAATCGCCACGCTGCGCTCCCACATTTCGATGCGGTCGATGTGCCCCGGAAACCGCTTGCTGATTTCGAGGATTTCGTCTTTGCCGGCGTTGATGCACGGCATACAGCCAACGCGCGTCATGCCCTGCAGGTACAGCGGGTTGGGCTTGAGGCCGTAGCAGTCGGCCGCCTCAAACACATCGAAGGCCGACCAGCGCAGGATCGGCCGGTAGTTCCAAATTCCACCCCCGCGGTTGTCCAGGCTAATGACGCATGCGCCGGTCCCCTGCATGCGGTTGCGTCGGCTGTACGACTCGTCCAGCCTGACACCCTGCCAGGAATAGACCGCCTCGCACTGGCCGCTCTCGATCAGGTCAAGCTGGTATTCAGTGGCCGGCAGCGTCTTGAGCTGTTCGGTACAGAACTGAGCCCGGCGCGATGGGAATTGGCTTTTCCAGATGCACAGGTCCAAGAACGGGTTGCCGGTCGGCACCATCGCTCTGGCGGCGCGCTCGCAGGCCTCCAACGGAACACCTTTGCCGGGCCACTTGTTCAGGATGTACTCGCGCTGGCGGGCAATCTGCTGCGAGAACTCCGCGCGCAGCGTGTCGATCTGGATGCCCAGGCGCTCGCCCATGTAGGCCACGTAGTCATAGGTCGATTCATGTTCATTGCCGGTGTCGCAGAAGATGAACCGCAGCGACTCGCGCGGCTGGGTTTCCAGCGCCACCAGTGCCGTGGCCGCGCTGTCTTTCCCGCCGCTGATCGAAACAACGTGAATAACTGACAACATCATTCAGCGCCAAGCCGTCCGCGCAAACGCCAGCGCGTCGACCGACTCGCGGGCCACCGCCGGCGCGAACACGCCTGCCGGCTGCCCCTTGCGGCCTGACTCGCGCGGCGCCTGGTTCTGCACCTCGCCCGCGCGGGACATTTCCCACAAGGTCCGGCGCACCGCCTCGGGCGGCCAGCCCGTGTGTGCCGCCAGCGAATCCGCGCACCCCGACAGCCCCGTCGCGATCACCTCGACCAGCGAACTGCGCAAGGCCCCGCGCGGCCGGCCCCGGCGGCGCATCGGTGGATTGCAGGGAGACACAGGTGCGGAACTCATCGCGCATACCTCAGAAGTGGGAAAACCGCCGCGCAGTCCCCCGAAAGGGGGATGCGACGACGGTCTGCAGTGCTTACAAAAGCGCCATGGACGCCGGAAAGAATTCCCCCACCACCACCCTGATCGCCGAGCCTGCTGGCCAGGGCGCTGAGGGGGCAACCACCCGTCGAGCGTTGATTCGACAACTTCGCGGTGGTGGCAGGGAAAAGGCCGGGCACGGTGCGGTGCCCTCAATGCGTTGCGGTGGCCTGGGTGGCGGCCTGCGACTCGCTGGCGACCGGCTCTCGCAACAGCGAATCGACCACCCCTGGCATTGCCTTGCGCATGTACGCGCCCAGCACCCGGTCGGCAATCCGCTGCGGCAACACCGGTGGCCACTTCGCCACCGCCTGATGGGAAACCCCCAACGAGACAGCAGCGACCGTGACCGTGCCGCCCAGCAAATCGATAGCTTTTACTCGCTTCATGGGGCGGCATTTAACCATAGTTCAATGCGACATGCAAGCATGATTCAACGCACTTGTGTGACCATCAACCATGGTTGAATACAAGGACCGCCTCAAATGGGCCATGGAGCAAGGGCCAAAGGCCCCTGTCACCGTGCGCCAACTGGCGACACACCTGCACCTGAGCTACCAGGGCGTGCGCAAGGTGTGCATAGGAGAATCGCGCGCATTCTCGGCAGCAAACCACGAAGACGCCGCCGCGTTCCTCGGGGTCAGCAGTCGGTGGCTGGCATCTGGAAAAGGGTTGCGGCTGGCCGGGCAGGACAACGCCAGCAAAGGCACGCGCGAAGACCTGCCGCCATCGTTGACACCTGCGTTTGTGCACAAAGACGTCTGGATCGCCGAGGCCATCAAGACACTGGAAGCCATGTCGCCGCAGGATCGCCGGGCGGCCGTACTCAACCTGCGGGTGTTTCGCACCACGCTGAGCACGCCCGGCGACGGCCAGGCTCTATCAGTGGCCGCATAACAACAGGGAGCCGGTGGGGGCACACCAGAACACAACAGGCCCCCGCCAATCATCAGCCGAACCGTTGCGCCTGGCGGTGGACAACACTGCGGAACAGGCGTGATTACAATGCCGGCGTCACAACACCCAGAGAGATAGCCATGGAAATATTTGTGTTTTGGCTGGCGCTCAGTGTCGCCGTTGCCGTATGGGCAGGCAAGAAGGGCCGCAGTGGCTTCGGCTGGTTCCTTTTTGCGATCATCCTGTCGCCGTTGATTGCCGGGATCTTCCTGGCCATCGCATCGGATCAGTCAGACCACGCCGTCGACAACGGGGTAACGCCACTGACACACGTGCGCTGTCCAGACTGCCGCGAGCTGGTCAGAAAAGATGCGCGCAAGTGCAAGCACTGTGGCACCGCGCTGATCCCTCAATAGCGCGCCTCCCCCGCAGAAACCGCTTCGGCGGTTTTTTTTCGCCCATGCGTTGAACCATGGTTGACAACCGAGGTTTAACTATGGTTCAATGTGCCCACGTTCCACAACGGAGGGCCACATGGCACACCACCCCAGCACCCGCAACACCCTCGCCGCGATCGCGCTGATCGCCCTTGCCGCCACCGCCAGCGCCCAGACCGCCGGCCAGTGGTGCACCAAAGTCGGTTTCCAGCCCGGCACCCCTGACCCCAACGTCTGCTACGACGTCGAGCTCAAGGCCCCCGCCGCGCCCGGCAGCGCCGGCAAGCCCGGCACCCTGCAACAGGCCCGCGCCCACGCCGACCGCGGCGACGCGCAAACCCTGCAGCAGTCGCAGGCCTACTCCGACACCGCCGACGCCCGCACCCTCGCCGCCGCCGAGCAACACACCCGCGCCCAGGTCACCGCCTTGCAGCGCGAAGCCTTTGCCGGCATTGCCGCATCCGCCGCGCTGGTGCACATCGAGCCCTGGGCCGACGGCCAGACCACCGTCAACGTCGGCGCCGCCACCTACGGCGGCCAGACCGCTATCGGCATCGCCCTCGCCCGCCAGATCGGCCGCACCACCTTCACGGCCGGCGCCGGCACCTCGGGCAACGGCGGGCGCACCCTGGTGCGCGTCGGCCTGGGCTGGCGGTTCTGAAAAGGCGGCGACCCATGACCACCCCCGCCCTCACCATCAAGGCCGAACACATGCGCCTGCTGGTCTCGGCCGCCAAGCTGCGCCGCTGCACCAACGGCCGCACCTGCCAGATGGCCGCCATCACCCGCGGCCCCGTCGTGCACACCGACTGCAGCAGCAACAGCCGCGCCCGCATGCGCGAGGCCGCCCAGTCCATGGGCCGCGTCGACTCCTTCGTCGGCCCCATGCACCGCGGCCACCTCGCCGAGCTGGTGCTGCGCACCCGCCTTGCCCACGGCCTTGCCGAAGTGCGCAAGACCTGGGCCGCTGGCCTGCGCGCCCTGCTCGACGAACCCCGCCACATCCTCAACGGAGGCCAGCTGTGAACCGCCTGCACCAGCCCATCAGCTTCCAGCAACTCGCCGTCAACGCCGTGCTCGGCATCTTCGCGGCCAGCATCCTTTTCTCGGCCTGGCACATCGCCAGCCTCGACGAAGAGCGCGGCGCGATCCAGGACGCGCTCGACGCCCGCGCCACCCCGGAAACCAAGCTGCAGCGCGCCGCCCGCGCCGTCTGCAACGAACACCCCCAGCGCGCCGGCCGCAGCCTCGAACCGCAGTGGCGGCCCGACGGCCAGCTCGAATGCCTGGTCGTCGTCGCGCAGGAAGGCGCACGATGAAGTGCGATTTCTTCACCTCGCAGGAAGCGCTGCTGTCGCTGTTCGGCTTCAAGCCCGGCGACCACATCGCCGAGCTGCACCTGCACGCAAAGCCCGACGAGTTCCCGACGCTGACGGTCACGCGCTATATCGACGCTGGCAACACGCCCGCGCTGCGCTGCAACCGCCAGCGCTTTGAGCTGCACGCGATCAACGAGCCGGCCCAGACCGCCGAAGCCTTCGACCTCGACGCCGCATGCGCCGCGGCCATGAAGCGGATCACCGACCACATCGAAGACCACTACACCGTGCACAGCCGCATCGTCGCACGCGACTTTGCAGCCACCCATGAGCACATGCACAGGCGCCATGCGGCCGAAGCCATCTGGTACCGATTCGGCAGCCCATGGATCAACTCCATGCTGGACCGGCTGGCCCTCCTGGGCACCTACCCATTTGACATGAGGGAAAAGCAATGAACCCCGTCGCCAGCAAAGCCCAGCGCACCAAGACCCTGCGCAACATCCGCCACATAGAGGCCACGATGCTGCCGCCCGGCTGGGACTCGGGCCTCGAACACCAGTTCGGCAGCGCGCTGAACGAACCGCAGCGGGCGCCTGCAGCCACCCCCTGCCAAGGCGCCATCTGCCAGCGCAACAACCCCGCGTGTGCCGGCCACTGCCGCTATCAGGAAGCCGACCGCACCCTGGGCGCGCACTACGCCAGCCGCAACACCCAGCGGCCCGAAGACCAAGCCACGAAGCGCAGCCCCGCAGACTTTCGCGCCCGCCGCATCACCTGGGCGCTGATCGCACTGTGGTGCGTCGGCTGGGTCGTCGGCCCGATCGCCTGGTGGCTGTTTCACTGACCGAGTGGTGCGCCATGGCCCGCCTCGACCCGTCCGTGCTCCCCACCGTGACCGACGAACACCGCCGCGCCGCGTTCGAGGCAATGCGCTGGACCGGCTGGACCTACGACGCCGCCATGGCCGACCCCACGCGCCGCCAGATCGTCGAGACCCGCGCGCACCAGATCCGCAAACAGGAATGGCAAGCCACCCGCCGCACAGGCGCCCGCTTCATTGCATCGACCGGCGACGCCCAACCCCTCAAGGCCCACACCGGCCGGCGCTTCTGGCCCATCGACGCCCGAGACCTCAAGCGCGCCGCAGCCGGCGACCTTGACGACTGATCACCACAGTAATGAGCCCCAACACAACCCTGACCCATCCGGCCGACCTCAGCGGCGTCATGAACACGCTGAACCAACACCTGAACGGCGGCACCTGCCCCGGTGCTGGCGCACTCGGAGAGTGCGCGGCCGTCTACCCCTACGACCCATATCCAGGGCGCTACACCGCCAACGTCTACGTCTGGAAATCAGGTCAACAGCTACCCCTCAAAGCCGCCACGGTGGCCGCATGGGTCAAGTCCGCAGGCGGCAGCGACATCGTGATCCGCCAGGACATGCATGACCCGGACAACGACACCTTCGAGGGCGTCTGTCACGACGGCGCGCTGTCCTGGATCGTCGATTTCTGTCTTTGATTCCCCCACCACCCGAAAGGCCCCATGAAAGCCCTATCCCTCTTCCTGCAGGAAATCAACGGCGGCACCACGCACGCCGCGTGCACCGCCGACCTCGCCGAACTGTTCAAGACCGTGCAGGAGACCGGCCGCGCCGGCAAGCTGAACATCAGCATCAAGGTCTCGCCCGGCTCCAAGGGCGGCGACGTTGACAAGGTGGTCGTCAACGTCGACCGCACCCTCGCGCTGCCAAAGCCCGAACAACCCTCGGACTTCTTCTGGCTCACCGACGACGCCGAGCCCACGCGCAACCACCCGCGCCAGCACAGCCTCGACCTCGTGGACGCCACCAAGAGCGACAAGCCCGCCGAACTCAGGACGGCCACCTGATCACCACCCCCGCAACCCGAGAAAGACCCATCACCATGGAACAAAGCACCACCCTGCCCATCACCATCGCCGACAGCATCAACGTGCCCGACGGCCTGCAACTGGCCGAGACCCTGACCAACGCCCTGGCCGCCACCATGGCCCCGCGCGAAGTTGGCAAAGCCCTGGTCATGGCCCTGCCCGAGGGCTACAAGCTGCACGACCTGACCGCACAGCGCGACAGCGCCAACTCCGCCGCCCCTCGCAAGAGAGGCGCCGCCGAACTGCTCGACCTCGACAGCTTCATCGCCTACGCCAAAGACCAGAACTGCAGCGCCAAGGGCTACATCTACGCCAACCCCGACGCCCGTAAGTTCACCGCAGTGTTCAACGACCACCGGGCCGAATTTATCGCCGGCTGGCGCGACCACCGCGCCGTCTACACCGCCGCGTACACACCCGAGTTCACCAAGTGGCTCGGCAAAAACGGCGCCGACAAAGCCATGGGCCAGACCGAGTTCGCCGAGTTCATCGAAGACAACATGGCCGACATCGTGCCGCCCTTCGCTGACCAGCTGCTCACCGTCGCGACCACCATCCAGGCCACCACCGGCATCAACTTCAGCAGCGCCAAACGCCTGGACAACGGCCAGGTGCAACTGGGCTACACCGAAGTCATCGACGCCAAGGCTGGCGCCGACGGCGCGCTGACCATCCCGCGCGAATTCGAGCTGGCCTGCGCCTGTTCAAGAACGGCAGCGGCTACAAGCTCAAGGCCCGCCTGAAATACCGCATGCGCGACGGCAACGTGCGCTTCTGGTACGAGCTCGACCGCCCCGAGCGCGCGATCGAAGACGCCTTCGCCGGGTACGTCAAACAGGTACGCGAACAGTCCGGCTACAGCGTCCTGATCGGCAACGCCTGACCCACAAAACCCACTTCTACCCCTTCACCTGCTCGCGCCCGCGGCGGGTAAGGGGCACCGGAGCACCTTGCACATGAAACCCCATCGACTCATTGGACTGACCGGACTTGCCGGATCTGGCAAAGACACCGTGCGCGACATGCTCGAAGCCGAGCACGACTTTTTCGGCATGGCCTTCGCCGACCCGATCCGCGACATGGGGGCGCCCTGCTGTCCGAGAACGGATTCAGCACCAAATGGATGTTTGAGCGCCCGCTCAAGGAACAGCCCATCGACGGCCTCGACCTGAGCTACCGCCACCTGGCGCAGACCCTGGGCACCGAGTGGGGCCGCCAGCTGCACCCCGACTTCTGGCTGCGCATCGCGCAACGCCACATTGACCACTGTGCATCAGCAAATCTGTCGGCGTGGTCATCAGCGACGTGCGCTTCCTCAATGAAGCCGTCTGGGTGCAAGCCCAAGGCGGCGAAATCTGGCGCATCGAGCGCCCCAACCTCGCCGCCGTGCGCGACCACGAGAGCGAGCGCCAGGTGGCGCTGATCAACCCCGACCGCGTGATCGACAACAGCGGCACCGTCGAAGACCTGTGGTGCCAGGTGAACGCACTGGCCGGCGCAACCGAAGGCGGTGCCGCATGACCTGGATGATCACCAACACCGGCCGCGAGCACCACCTCGCCGGCATCGGCCAGCAGTTCAACGCGCCGACCGTCGAAGAAATCGCGCACAGCCTGGCGCAGATCAACCGCTTCACCGGCCACACCCTGCGCCCCTACAGCGTCGCCGAGCACAGCCTGCTAGTCAGCATCATCGCCGCCGCCGAAAACGCCAGCCCTGTCGCCCAGCTCGCCGCCCTGCTGCACGACGCACACGAAGCCTTCATCGGCGACGTGGCCAGCCCCGTCAAGTGGACCCTCGGCGACCCCTGGGAAGTGCTCGAACACAGCCAGGCCACCGCCGTGCAGAACGCGCTCGGCATCCGCAGCGCCATGTTTTCTAACCGCCACGCCATCAAGCGCTGGGACCTGATCGCGCTGGCCACCGAGCGCCGCGACCTGACCCGGTTCAACCCGAGACAAACCACCCGTGGCCGATCCTGGACACGCCGGGACACGAGGTGAATCCGTCAGCCACCATAAGCCTCAAAACCAACTGGCGCAGCGACATGAACTGGGGAGCCTGGCGCGACCTGTTCATCGAGCACCACGCCTTTCTTGAAGCCCAGGTCAAGGAAGGCAACTGACCATGGCCCGCGCCCCCACCACCCGCAACCTCATCGTCGAAGCCTACCGCAGCCGCCCGCGCGGCGCTGCGCTCACGCGCGACCAGCTCGCCGTCGAGACCCAGCGCGCGCACACCACCGTTTCCCACACCGTCGACAGCCTCATCAGCGACCGCCTGATCGAAAACACCTCGCCGCGCGGCCACCTCGCGAAATACCGGCTCACGCCCGCCGGTCGCCAGCACCTGCTCGGTGAAACCGCCGCGCAGTCCAGCGAGACCGACGGAGCCCAGGCCGAACCCGACACCCTGGCCGCGCCGCCGCAAAACATCGCCCCGACCCGCTTCTGGCATGCCGCCGCGACAGAGCCCGCCGTCGCCGGCGACCTCAACCCCTGGGCCGGCGCCCCGCTGCGCGAAGGTGCGCTCGACGCCGCCGCGCTGCCCTCGCGCGGGATCAAGGCCTGAACCCCGCCCCACCATGCTGAAACCCCAATTCATCCTCCCCATCGCAGACGAACTCGTGGTCGACCTGTTCGCTGGCGGTGGCGGCGCCAGCACCGGCATCGAGCAAGCCATCGGCCGGCACGTTGACATCGCCGTCAACCACGACCCCGAAGCCGTCAGCCTGCACGAAGCCAACCACCCGCAAACCCGACACTTCGTGTCCGACGTGTTCGAGGTGGACCCGCGCGCCGTCTGCGGCGACCAGCCGGTCGGCCTGCTCTGGGCATCGCCCGACTGCAAGCATTTCAGCAAGGCCAAGGGCGGCAAGCCGGTCTCCAAGAAAATCCGCAGCCTCGCCTGGGTCGTGGTCAAGTGGGCCGCCGCTGTGCAACCCCGCGTCATCTGCCTGGAGAACGTCGAAGAGTTCCAGACCTGGGGCCCGCTGGGCGCGGACAACCGGCCGTGCCCCCAGCGCAAAGGCCAGACCTTCCAGCGCTGGAAACGCCAGCTGGAGCGCATGGGCTACGTCGTCGAACACCGTGAGCTGCGCGCCTGCGACTACGGCGCCCCCACCATCCGCAAGCGCCTGTTCCTCGTCGCCCGCCGCGACGGCCAGCCCATCGCCTGGCCCGAGGCCACCCACGGCGCGCCCGACAGCCTGCCCGTGCGCCAGAAGAAGCTCAAGCCCTGGCGCACGGCCGCCGAGTGCATCGACTGGAGCGTGTCCGCGCCCAGCATCTTCGAGCGCACCAAGCCGCTGGCCGACGCCACCTGCCGCCGCATCGCAAAGGGGATCATGCGGTACGTGGTCGACGCGGCCGAGCCGTTTATCGTCAAACCAGAATTTACAGAGAGGCGGGAGTCGCAACACGTTTTGAAGGCAACGGCCGCAAGGCCCGACGCTACGGACCGCGACACACCCGCCATTTGCAGCCCGAGCGTCGGCTCTATGGGCGCAGGGCAAGCCGCCGACGCGGCCCCAACTGGCGGCTTCGCACCCACCCTGGTGCAAACCGGCTACGGCGAACGCGAAGGCCAGGCGCCGCGCGCCCTCGACCTCGGCAAGCCGCTGGGCACCGTGGTGGCCGGCCAGAAGCACGCACTGGTGCAAGCCTTCCTCGCCAAACACTACACCGGCGTGGTGGGCTCCGACCTCAACGACCCCATGGCCACCGTCACCAGCGTGGACCACCACAGCCTGATCGCCGCGCACCTGATGCACATGGGCCACGGCGAAGGCAAAGACGGCGGCAAGCGCTTCAGCCATGGCATCCGCGACGTTGCCCAGCCGCTGAACACTGTCACCGCCCAGAGCATGCCCGCCGGCGTCGTCACGGCCCACATGGTCGCCATCGACAACCAAAGCAGCAACGGCGGCCACCGATCGGTCAACGACCCGCTGCTGACCACCGTCACCGAGAACCGCCACGCCGTCGTCACCAGCCACATGCTCAAGCTGCGCGGCGACAACGTGGGCAGCGGCACCGACGAACCCCTGCACACCATCAGCGCGCAGGGCACCCACCACGCCGAGGTCCGCGCCTTCCTGATCAAGTACTACGGCACCGACCAGGACCCGCAACTTCGCGAACCGCTGCACACGGTCACCACGAAAGACCGCTTCGGCCTGGTGACCGTCAAAGGCGAGCCCTACGCCATCGTGGACATCGGCCTGCGCATGCTCACCCCGCGCGAGCTGTACCGCGCCCAGGGCTTCCCCGAGAGCTACGCCATCGACAAAGGCGCAGACGGCCGCCCCCTGACCAAAACCGCCCAGGTCCGCATGTGCGGCAACAGCGTGTGCCCGCCGCTGGCGCGCGCCCTGGTCGCAGCGAACTACACCGAATCTCAAGCACTGAGGGCCGCAGCATGACCCGAAAATCAACCGCCTACGGCCGCCGCGTCAAACGCCACGGCACCAGCTTTCGAAGCGACGGCATCACCATAACCAGCAAGCTCAACACCCGCCTGAGCGCCGCCGAAATCGCCCGCGTCATCGACCCTTGCAAGGCCGCGCTGCAGGCGCTGCGCGAGGCACGCGGCGGCTTTGCCGAATGGCTCACCCTGTGCACCGCGCACCACGTCGGCGTCGCGATCGAGGACAGCGGCATCATCAAAGGACAGCGCGAACTTTTCGCCGATGGCGACGCCGCGCTCGACAGCATCGGCACCCGCTGCGGCCGGCACCTGGGCCAATGGACCCCGCGCGCCTGCACCGGCCCCGAGCTCACCGCGCTGGCCGACATGATCGCCGCCCACTCGCGCCAGATCCACGAACTGACCTACGGCGAATACACCCGGGCCGCCGACAAGGCCGTGGCCCGCGTCGAGACCGCGCGCGGCGACGTGTACAGAACCCAAAGCAAACCAAATGGAGAAAACAAATGTTTGGATTGACGCGGCGAGAGCAACGCTGGAAGGCAGAACAAAAGGCCGCCGAGACGCTGATTCCTCTGATCTCGGCGACGGTGAAAGCCGCCGCTGAAATTCGGGTTGCCGAGGCCAAAACCGACGCCGCAGAGCTTGAGCGGCTGCGCGCTGAGGTTGACAGACTGACCGCAGCACTCAAGCGAGCCAACGAACAGGCCGAGCACTTTGAGCGCGAATGGTATTTGCGCGGCGACGAGATTGAAGCCGCGCTTCCCGCAATGCGTGAATACGCCCGCAAGAACCCAAAACACCACTTCAGCTCGGACGGGACCGAACAAGACCCGCACGGCGCCCATGCATGGCTTGAGCGAAATGAATTGTTGAACACCGGAGATCAGCGATGAGCGAAGCGAGTTCGATGGATCGCAGAGTTCGACTAACACCACTGCAGGGGCGAATCGTGGACATGCTGGAAAAGCAACCGAGAAGGCGGATGAACTACCACGACCTAGGTGCTGCCCTGTGGCCTGCAAGCCTGTACCCGAATGCATCGCGGTACTCCAGCAACGGAGGCCCGCCAGGGTGGGCCATGCCGCTTGGTCGCGCCCTTCGTGAGCTTGGGCGATTCGGCCTGACGCACGAGCAGCGGAATGGACGGAAGCACGGAGACGTTTGCTTGCTGTCGAACACAAATTCGGGAACACCCACCGTCGGATAACACCGGAGGCCCACATGCAAGCCATTGATTTCAAAAGACCAGCGGCAGTTACGCACGACTCCAATCCGGCGTTATGCGACAAACCAGCCGCGCCGCAGCCCAAGAAGCTGCAGCAGCTCGTGGCCGACGCGATCGCTGTGCGGCACTACAGCAAGCGCACCAACGAGGCGTACTGGCACTGGATCAAGCGCTTCGTGCTGTGGTCCGGCAAGCGGCACCCGCGCGACATGGGCCAGACCGAGGTGGGCGAGTTCCTGACCTGGCTGGCCAGCGACCAGGGCGTATCCGCCAGCACCCAGCGCCAGGCCCTGGCCGCCGTTCTGTTCCTCTACAAGCAGGTGCTGGGCATCGAGATCGGCTGGATCGACAACGTCGTGCGCGCCAAGCAGTCGCAGCGCCTGCCCGTCGTCCTGACCGTCGACGAAACCCGCGCCCTGCTGTCCCACACCAGCGGCACGCCCGGCCTGTTCCTCCAGCTGCTCTACGGCACCGGTCTGCGCCTCATGGAAGGCCTGAACCTGCGCGTCAAAGACCTGGACCTCGACCAGCGCCAGATCATCGTGCGCGCCGGCAAAGGCAACAAAGACCGCGTCACCATGCTACCGGCCAAGCTGGTGCAGCCGCTGCGCGACCTGATCGAGGAGCGCCGCCGCTGGCACCACCTGGATCTGGCCACCAACCACGCCAGCGTTGACCTGCCGTTCGCCCTGGCGCGCAAGTACCCCCACGCCGGCAAGGAGTGGGCCTGGCAATACGTGTTCGCCACGCCCGGCTACCACGTCAACCCCGAGACCGGCGAGGAGCGCCGGCACCACCTGTTCGACTGGGCCATCCAGCGGCACATGAAGGAAGCGCTGCGCGCGGCCGGCATCAGCAAGCCCGCCACGCCGCACACCCTGCGCCACTGCTTCGCGACCCACCTGCTGCAGGCCGGCACCGACATCCGCTCAATCCAGGAGCTGCTCGGCCACAGCGACGTCGAGACCACCATGATTTACACCCACGTCGTCGGCCAGACCGCCGGCCGCGGCGCCGTGAGCCCGCTGGACAGGATGAATTGACACCATGACCACCGAACAACTCACCCAAGAGATCGCCGCCCTGCGGCACAAGGTCGACGCGCTGCTCGATGCGCTCGGCCCGCGGATCACGCGAGAACAGCTGTGCAAGCGCCGAGGCTGCCACCGCAATACCATCGCGGCGCTGATGGAGCGCGGCATCGTGCCCCGGCCCGACGTGAACGGCCGCTTCCTGCTGGCTGAGGTGATGGAGTACGAGGCGATGGAGCGCAGCCAGAAGCGGGCTGCGTGAACACAGAGCTGAAAGACGGCCATGACTGACGACACCACACAGACACCGCCCGAGGGCCGTTCTTTCGAGCGGCCAGTTCTGACGGGCAGCGACGGCACCGCCGATGCGTGGCTGTTCATCCTAAAGCGGCCCGGGAAGATCAGCACGTTTGCGACGGTTGATCCGACCGGAAGTGAAAGCTGGCCGTGGGATGAGTGGACGGTTGTTCGTCGGGTTGCACTCGTTGAGTCTGGACCCGCTGAAACGCTGGTAGACCGGCGTCAGAACACAAAATTAGGCTGACAACCCGTCGCATAACACCGGCACCTAGCGTGCCATCCGCGCCGCGATCTGCGACGCCGTGGCGTTGAAGTACACCATCGCCATCTTCGGGTCCTTCCACCCGAACATCCGGCACAGCTCCAGCACATCGAGCAGCCGCTCCCGCCCGATCCGCGTCGCCGCCGTGTGCCGTGAGTCATGGAAGGTGAACCCCTCCAGCCCGGCACGCCCACGCGCCCGCCGGAACAGGGCGTCCAGCGTCTGCGACTGCAGCCCGAATACCAGCACAGCGTCCCACCCGCGCAAGCGCTCCAGCAGCCTCTGCGCCACCGGCGACAGCGGCACATCACGCCGACCCGCCACCGTCTTGCTTTCCAGCAGCTCGACGTGATCCGCCCGCACCTGCGGCCACTCCAGCGCGCAGATCTCGCCCGCCCGCATGCCCGTGCACAGCGCCACCAGGAACGCCACAGCGACCGCCTGGCTCACGCTGCGCACCGGCCCCTTCGAGTAGCCAAGCGCGCGCAACATGCGCCGATCTCCGGACCGCTGATCAGCCGCTGGCGGTGGTCCGGGTTCGCCGGGCGGCGCACGTCGCGCATCGGGTTGACCTCGATCCAGCGCCACTCGCGCCGCGCGTGCTCCAGCATCGAGCCCAGCAGGGTCATGTCCCGCAGCACGCTCCCGCGCGCGTTGATGGCCAGCCGGGAGTCGCGCCAGGCGATCAGGTCGTCGACCGTCAGCGCCGACAGCGGCCGATCCAGCGGCAGCAACTGGCGCTCGAACGCCGCCAGGCGAATCACTTCCTTTGCCTCGCCCCGCTTCGTCGGACTCACCTCCTGGGCGTACTTCCGCAGCGCCGAGCGCAAGGTCTCCACGCTGCCCTGCCGGCCCGCCTTGGCCGCGTAGATTTCCGCCTTTCGACGCACCTCCCACTCGTCGACCTCGCGCTTTGTGGCCGCCGTGAAGCTGTCACGAACGCCCTTCACTTCAATCTGCTTGCGCCAGGTGCCCTGTGCGGTCTTCTTCGCCTTGGCCATTCGGGGGATTTTTCGGGGGATATTCGGGGGGACCGCTTGTGCAGCGGAGTGCAATGGCTGCACTTTACCGAATTTCAGAGGCTGCTTTCTCCCCTGCTTTGTGCATGTAAGTGCATCGACTGCACTTACATGCACTGTCTCATGGTGCCTCGAACCGGCACCGGAAACCCGCATCGTTGCTGGGCTTTTGCGAAAATCGGGGGATTTTTCGGGGGATGGCGAAGGCTATGACGCTCTTGGAGCCTGCCCGCAACGGGCACCATTTTGCACCGGAATTACACAGCCTCAGCGTGCACCGCTGTCCAGAACCAGTTCTCGGATTTCCCGTGCCTGTGCCGCATCAGGCGGTAGCGGATGCGCACCAGGCCGTGCGGTCGGCCGGCGTCGACTTCGGCGGTCCGCTCGGTGGGCTGATCCGGTCCGGGGGTTGGCAGGGTCTTGGCCGTGCGGCCGATGATCTCACCCAAGATCAGCGGCAGGATCCCATTGGGTTCGTCTTGCATGGACGAATGGTGCCAGAACAAAAAAGACCGCCCATCCTCGCGGACAGGCGGTCACAAAGGGGCGGAATCCCTGATCAGAAAACCGCCCGGAGACAACAGTGGCAACCGTTGATCAGTCGGCGGCGGCGGCATCCCTGCGCGCGGCGGCGTCAGCTTCGGCCTGGGCGTTGAACAGCTCCAGCTTGTCGCCGGTCAGCGTGGTCAACAGGTCGTTGTTTTCGCGGGTCATGCGGCGCTCGTGGTCCATGCGCGCCTTGGCCAGTTCCTTGTCGGCATCGAGCTGGCGACGAAACCGCTTTTCGGCCCGGTTCTCGAAATAGATGTCCTTGCCCAGATCCAGAAGGCTGTTGTCGGTCAGCAGCAGCTCGGGCACGCTCTTTTTCCGACTTACGCTGCAACTGATGCGTGGGCCGCCCTGCCCCGTCTTCGCCGCCAGCAGCACCAGCGACGCAAACTGGATCTTTTCGTTGCCGCTGGCCAGCCCGGTTTCCAGCGCCTTGCTGTCCGCGACGATGGCTTCCTTCTGGGCGGTGACCTCGGCGCGGCAATGCTTGAGGTAGTTCGTGTAATCGGTGTCCGGCCCGGTGAACACGTCGGACACCACGGCCGCAGCAGCAGCCACAGGCTCAGCGCCCGGGATACCGGCACAGCCGGTCAACGCCAGCGCCGCAACGCCGACCGCGATCAATCGGTAAAAAGTTCGTTTCATGGTTCGTTCCTCGGTTCAGGGGTTGCAGGGGTGGGGGTGGGTGGCGGGGCAGATTCGGGCTGTATCGGGATCGGCGGCGGCGCAGGCACATAGCGGCAATACACCCGCCGCTCCCAGCGGTCCTTGCACACCGCTCCCGCGCAAGACTTGATCGCGCCCGGCAGCCACTGCAGGTTTTCCACCGAGTCGCAGCCGCCGCAGACCAGCGGAATCGTGTGGTCCTTGAACCACCCCGGGCAAGCACCCGAGGCCGCGCCGTTGGCCGGGCACGGATACAGCCGCTGGAAATCGCGCAGCACCGCGCGCGAGCGCAAGATCGTCCCGTCCGCGTCACGCGCCGGCGGGCCGCAGTAGCGGGCGTCTTGAGACCATACCGAGGACGCGCTCGAAATGGTCAACAGCAACAGGATGAACACAGCCGCCCGCCTCACGACTCGCCCCCCTGGGCCTGCGCCAGGTCGACCGGCGCCGACAGCACCCGCGTCTCGCCCGGCTGCGCATACCGCCCGCCGAACACCCGCACGCCCGCCACCACCCAGATCGGCCGCACCACCGC
Source organism: Procambarus virginalis (assembly GCA_020271785.1). NCBI lineage: Eukaryota > Metazoa > Arthropoda > Malacostraca > Decapoda > Cambaridae > Procambarus > Procambarus virginalis. The sequence goes on from WNGS01088656.1 coordinate 24,069, forward strand.
CAGCGCCCGCAGCGCCCAGCGCGCCGCCGCCCCCTTGCTGGCGGCAATCGCCAGCATGTCCTCGCGCAACATCAAGCCCAGCAACGCATCGGCCGCCGCGCGGTCGCCCGCCTGCAGCACGCCCAGCCGGATCAGCTGATACAGCGCATCGTGCACACCCGAAGGCCGCACGAAAGACCGGTCGTTGATCGTCGGCCCGCTCGCGCCGTTCCAGGCGTACCCGGCAAAGATCGTCAGCACCCCGGCCGCGTCGATGTGCACGAACCGGTTGCCCCCCGGCGCCAGCGGCACGATGCCGGTCGGGTGCGTGTAGTCCTCGTCGGCCTGGTACTTGTACCCGTCGGTGTAGCGGATGACTTTCATGCCGCTCCTCTTGCAGCAGGGGCGCCAGTGCGGCGGGGGAAGTGGGGCATGGTCAGTTTTTGCCCGCAATGTGCCAGTTGTTGTCGCGATCATCCCAGACGAGATGGACGGACGCGCCGACCGTTGCGCCGAGTGCGTAAGTCTGACCGGCGTATCCAATGGTTCTTCCTGCGCCGGCATCCAGCGTCAGCGTACCGGCGCCGGATTTCTTCACGAACACGTATTCCTGACCACGGGCGAGCCCTGACGTTGGCAAAGTCCAAGTCCCGTTCGTGGTATTGGTAGCCTTCCAGACGCCAGCGCGGTCAACAGCCACCGCTTGCGCGGGGTTTGAATGGTCAGTGAAAGTGCCAAGAGTGCACACTGCCGGCCAGGTTGTGTTGTCCGATCCTGGATTTGTCGGGTTGAAGGTGAACGGCCCGAAAGCGTTTGTCACGCTGTCGAACACCATGTTTTTGTGCGTGTACTGGCTCCCGACAACGACAGTTTTGTTGTTTGCAGAGAACCGCTGAATACCATACCCGAGATTTGACCCGGCTGCATACCTGTTGATTTCCCCGTCTACATAAAAAGGGACGGATACAGAATCGGCATCAATAATAAGATTGTCGTTCTGACTGACTATTTTTGCCCGGCGCGCCCCTATCAACTTAACATGGGAGCCGCCATCAATTGTCGATGGCACGTGCCCCATATGCACAGAGCTGTTGTAGGCGTTCTCGAATTTGATCGCATGGGTTGACCGGCCATCGGTGAACGTCTCACTGATTTGCACCATGTTGACATTTCGACCGTCAGAAAACCCCTTCGCATATATGTGGATTGAATCAGCGACAGCAACGCTGGAGTACATATTGATCTGGGTGTTCTTGATCCGAATGCCATCCATCTGAAAGGGCTGGGCAACAAGATCGGAGTCGCAAGAAACATAGACCCCGTATCGTTGCGCGTAATCCTCTGCGGGAGAAACAACAAAGTCCAAGTAAAAGAACGATCTATCGATGTAGCTGATGCCAGGAGCGCAATACGAGTTATCACCTTGCAGCCAGATTCCACGCTTGACGCTGTAGCCATACATGCGATCAATGGCGACGTGTTGCGGATTCGTAATCTTCATGCACCATTCGTGCATGTCCTCAAAGTGGATTGCCTCTATCTTTGAAAAGGCGTGGCCGTTTGTGTTTTTGGCACCAGACTGAATGCCAATGTCATAATTGGAAATTCCAAAATGACCAATTGTCATCATCCCGAGTCCGTCCGATGTGGCGTCCGGCCAAGTAGGAACGGGGCCGCCAACGGGGCCGGTCAGGTTCGGCGTGGTGCGACCGACAAACAGGGCTCCACTTCCGGCGCCGGGGCCGACAAAGCGCGTTCCTGAATTTTGCGTGTGCAGCAGGTCCGGGCAGTTCTGGAAAAAGTCCAGACGAGGTGCATACCCGATGATGTTCACGCCGCCGCGCATCTCCACGCCAGGGTCGCAATTGAAAGTCCCTGCGGGGATCTGGACCGTGCCACCGCCAGCCGCATATGCTTCATCGATTGCAGCCTGCAATGCTGCTTTGTTTGCTGCCGCCGTTGCTCCGACACTCAGCCTAGCAGCAACCACGCCCGTCAGCCGCTCATTGATAGCAGCAATGCCCACTTCGTGCTCGGAAAAGTTGCCATTCAGCTTCGCCCGAACGCTGGCCCCGGACTCGCCGTTGCTGATTGTTTGAATCGCCATGTGTGTTCTCCAGTTAATCGGTCCAGCTCGCGCCGTCGTCCCAGGCCCCGGCGTCGCTCCAGGAGCCCGTTGCCAGCAGCCAGGCGCCGGCAACGCCGGCCGCCGCCCGGCGCAGCGCTGCGCCGAGCCCGAGGGAAAGCCTCAGCCCCATCCCCATGGTCAGCTCCCCGCGATCACGGCGATGCGCTGGCCGCGCGGGACTCCGACCCACTCGACATCGCCCGCGCCGAGCTTGAGCCCGTTCGTGGTGGCGGCGGTGGGGTTGGTGCCGATGGCGACGTGGCAGGCTTCGTCGGCCTTGAGCCGCACGAAATACCCGCCCGTGTTGCCGCCGGCCGGGTCGATGACCGCGCTTTGCACGCTGCCGGCGCCGACGGCGACGACGCCTTCGAAGGCCGGGTGCCCGCTGGGCAGGGGGGCGTTGGCGCCGTTGGAGACGGCGAGGTTGGTCCAGGCTGCGATGTAGAGGCTCATGGTGTGGTGTCCTTTCGGGGTTGTCGGTCAGTGGTCCGTGGGCGGCGCGGTCAGCGCGGCAACGATGGCCGAGGCGATCAGCCACAGCCGCGTGCGCACCTTGTGCAGTTCGTCGGGGTTGCTGATGAACCCGACTTCGACCACCAGGCCGCCGGCGCGCACGAAGCCCAGGCGCCCGCGGGCGGTCTGCGCCTGGTCGATCCAGCCGCCGGCGCCGCGCACCGGGGTTTCGATCAGGTGCGCGATGCTGCGCGCGAGGGTGCGGGCCAGGGCTTTGCGCGCTGGCAGGCTCACGACCTCCACGCCGTGCGCGGCCGGGTTGGTGGATGCGTTCATGTGCAGCTCGATCGCCGCGTCGGCGCCGGGCACCAGCGCGATCGCGTTGGCCAGTGGCAGGTTGTGGCGCCAGCCGCCGTCGGTCTTGACGGTGTGGCCGGCGGCGCGCAGCTTGCTCGCCACGATGTCGCGCAGCTCGGTCATCAGCGCTTCCTCGCGTGATCCGTCGACCGCGACGGCGCCGGGGTCGAGGTAGCTGTGGCCCGCGGTGACGGTGAATTTCATGACAGCGGCGCCTGGTCGCTGGGCAGAGGGTCGCTGCGACCGGAGCGGATCGCCCGCAGGCGCTCGCGCTTGATCGGCAGCTCGTAGTGGATCGCCACGTACAGCTGGTACGCGAGCCACGTGGCCGACAGCAGGCCCACCAGCACATTCACGAGGCCGGCAAACGTGCCGATGCCCAGGACGGCGGCGAGCCAGTTCGCGACGGTCTTGAGGTGCGGCGCGATGTGGTCTTGTTGTTCTGGCGTCATGGATGGGAACCCCGCAGCCATCACTTGAACGGGATCGCCGGCGGCTTCGGGTAGACGTAAGGCGGCTTGGTCTCGCCCACCGGCTTGGTGGTGCCGCCGGCCACCTGTTGCATCTGCGCGCGGGTCAGTTCTTTCATGGGAGTTCCTTGAGTCGTTGAGTGAGTTCGTTGATCTGGGCTTGCTGTTCCTGCACCGCCTTGACCAGCAGCGCCACCAGCGGGTCAAGCCGCAGGCTCTGGATCTGATCGGGCGCGTCTTTCTCGCCGACGACGGCGCTGGGTACCACGTCGGCCAGCTCGTGCGCGATGAAGCCTTCGCGCTGGGCGTCGTCGGCTGCCGTGAAGTTGAGGTCGGGCGCGTCGGTGTGGCGGTACGAGACCGGCGCAGCCGCGCCACGCGGGCCAGCGCGCCGCCGGCCATGTCTTGCACATCGCGCTTGATCCGGTAGTCCGACGTGATGGTCAGGTTGCCGACGTTGGTCGTGCCGACCCACAGCGCCATCGCCGAGCCGTTCCAGTGCAGGTTCCACCACACGTGGCGAAGGCCCGCCGCGGTGCCGGCGGGCGAGCGGTAGCGGTCGCGCTCACGCCGTTCAGGACATACAGGCCGAGGTGACGTTCGCGGGGTAGGCGGTGGCGCCGATCATGGCGTTGGTGCCAAGCACCTTGACCACGCCGTCGGCCTCGACCACAAAGCGGTCGATGTCGCTGGTCTTGATGTAGAACGGCGATAGGCGTCGCCGAACTCGGCGAAGTCTTTGCCGACCTCGATGTAGGCGCGGGTCGCGTTGATGCCGAACGACGCGAATTCCGAGGTCGTGGCGTTGTAGCAATTGAAGCTGGACGCAACGCCGGCGCCGTTGGGCTTGGCGCCCACGTGCGTGCCGCCGTTGGGAAGCTGGTCTGAAGGTGGCGAGCTTGTACTGCGCGGACCAGCGCATTTCGTCTTTGCGGATGAAGGCACCGTCCTGAAACCCATCGTGCCCAGGTCGGTGTCGCGCGGCCTTGACGACGCGCTTGCCGCCGACGGGCTCCCACAGCGTGGGCGCGGCCGAGGGGTCGGTCGCGTCCACGCCGCCGGGCGTCTGCGGCGGTAGGTCTGGTAATCGACCAGGCTGATCGCGGCGGCGCCGTAGGCGTGAGTCGTGGCGGCGGACCCACATGTGCGGCGCCCCGTGATCGCCGGACGCGGCGGCGACCGATTGCTTCGGCCTCCAGCTGCGTTGGCGTATGCGTTTCCGCAGGGCGTTGATGTCCGGGCGCCAGGGTGTTGACTTCCCAGTCAACAGCGCGCGGCTCGTCGACCGTAGCTGGCCGCGTGTCTGCCGTGCTGGGCCGGGGGTGATCGTGCGGCTGTGTATCAGCCGAGGCCTGGTGGGCATCAGACTTTTTCCTCGCAATGTCGATCGAACAACATGGCGTGGGTCGGGCCGGCTGGCCTGCACGGTCAGCGGGCTGATGCCGGCCCAGGCCTTCCATGGGTGGTGTAGTCGTGCAGGCGCCTGTCACCAGGTAGATCGCGCCCTCGTCAGCAGCTGTTCCAGCGCTCTCCCGGATGACCGAGGCGAGGCTTCCGAGCGGGGCGTGAGCAGGCGTCGGCCCGCCAGGTCCTAGGACTTCAGGCCTTGACGACACCTCGTTGACGAGTCCGTCGACGTTCCGGCTGTAGTTGCGGAAGCTCGACCTCCCGAAGCCGAACTGCGGCAGGCCCAGGTAGATGAGCTGCCAAAGGCCATCAGGGGGGGGGGTGAACT
>WNGS01088657.1:0-12585 GCA_020271785.1 Procambarus virginalis
ACTAGGAGAACACACACACACACACACACACACACACACACACGCACACACACACACACACACACACACACACACAACACACACACACACCACACACACACACACACACACACACACACTCTACCTGGCCTTGGGGCCAGGTAGCCTGGTGGATGCGCGCAGGACTGTAATCTGTGGCGCGGGTTCAATTCCCGCACCCGGCAGAAACAAATGGGCAAAGTTTCTTTCACCCTGAATGCCCTGTTACCTAGCAGTAAATAGGTACCTGGGAGTTAGTCAGCTGTCACGGGCTGCTTCCTTGGGTGTGTGTGTGTGGTGTGAAAAAAAAAAAAAAGTAGTTAGTGTAGTTAGTAAACAGTTGATTGACAGTTGAGAGGCGGGCCGAAAGAGCAAAGCTCAACCCCCGTAAAATACAACTAAGTGAATACAACTAAGTGAATACACACACACACACACACACACACACACACACACACCACACACACACACACACACACACACACACACACACACACACACACACACACACACGACAAAGTATCACCGTGGATACTAAAAGAAGCAGCGCAGGCCCTCAGCGTGCCTCTGGCAATGATCTTTAATGAGTCACTTATGTCGGGAGAATTGCCTAGTTGCTGGAAGAAGGCAAATGTCGTGCCGATCTTCAAGAAAGGCGATAGGGAGGAGGCACTTAACTATAGACCTGTATCACTGACAAGCATCCCCTGTAAAATACTGGAAAGAATAATTAGGCTACGACTGGTTGCACACCTGGAGAACATTAGGTTTGTGAACAAGCATCAACATGGGTTCTGGACAGGGAAATCGTGCCTAACAAACCTTCTGGAATTCTATGATAAAATAACGAGGATAAGACAGGACAGAGATGGTTGGGCAGACTGCATATTTCTGGACTGCCAAAAAGCCTTTGATACAGTACCGCACATGAGACTGCTATTCAAACTCGAGAGGCAGGCGGGGGTAGGGGGAAAGGTCCTAGCATGGATAAGGAACTACCTAACAGGAAGGAGCCAAAGAGTTACGGTAAGGGGCGAGAAGTCGGACTGGCGAACAGTAACAAGTGGAGTACCACAAGGATCGGTGCTGGGACCAATTCTATTTCTTGTATATGTTAACGACATGTTTACGGGTGTAGAGTCCTACATGTCGATGTTTGCGGATGACGCAAAGTTGATGAGAAGAGTTGTGACAGATGAGGATTGCAGGATCCTCCAAGAGGACCTGAACAGGTTGCAGAGATGGTCAGAGAAATGGCTACTGGAATTCAACACGAGCAAATGTAAAGTTATGGAAATGGGACTAGGAGATAGGAGACCAAAGGGACAGTACACAATGAAGGGGAACAGCCTACCTGTGACGACGCGCGAAAGAGACCTGGGTGTGGACGTAACACCTAATCTATCTCCTGAGGCACATATAAATAGGATAACGACAGCAGCGTACTCTACACTGGCAAAAGTTAGAACATCATTCAGAAACCTAAGTAAGGAGGCATTTAGGGCTCTTTACACTGCCTACGTGAGGCCAGTCTTAGAGTATGCCGCCTCATCATGGAGTCCCCATCTAAAGAAACACATAATGAAACTGGAAAAGGTTCAGAGGTTTGCAACGAGACTCGTCCCAGAGCTACGAGGGATGGGGTATGAGGAGCGCCTGGGGGAACTATGCCTTACGACACTAGAAAGAAGAAGGGAGAGGGGGGACATGATAGGAATGTATAAAATACTCAGAGGGATTGACAGAGTGGACATAGACGAAATGTTCACACGGAATAGTAACAGAACGAGGGGACATGGATGGAAGTTAGAAACTCAGATGAGTCACAGAGATGTTAGGAAGTTTTCTTTTAGCGTGAGAGTAGTGGGAAAATGGAATGCACTTAAGGAACAGGTTGTGGAAGCCAATACTATTCATAATTTTAAAACCAGGTATGATAGGGAAATGGGATAGGAGTCATTGCTGTAAACAACTGATGCTCGAAAGGCGGGATCCAAGAGTCAATGCTCGATCCTGCAGACACATATAGGTGAGTACATATAGGTGAGTACACACACACACACACACACACACACACACACACACACACACACACACACACACACACACACACACACACACACACACACACCTGTTACGGTGCCCTCTCCTATCTCTTTCGTTGCCTGCTATAAGAGTCATATCGACTCTCCCTGCAGGGAGAAACTTACATTATAAGTCTGTAGGTAAGGGGAAAGAGGCGCCCGGATATAAATGAAAGAGTATCCCCTACTGCAGATATGACCTTTTAGAATGGACGCCAAGCCGTGTGCGGATTGGGCGACTCGGGTCACAGGCGACCAATCAGAGCCCGCCGTGACGTCACCGAGTACCCGGGCGGCGCCATGGTCAGATGGGACCTGACAGCGAAGGGGAGAGGACGCTCCTCTGTCAGCTCTCAAGGATTGGAGGTTAAACAGGCCTTTCTCAGTGGATTAGAGCTAGCCATCGCAGCCCACCTGATATATAGGAGACCCCGCGCTTCTGGGAAGCAAAAGGAACCAAGTTGATTGAGCAGAGAAGTGCCAAACTTGGGAAAGATTCGGTGACGACGCTGGGCGGCGACGCTGGATGTGAGGGCCTGGAAGAGGTGTGGCGGGCAGGCATAGCTGTGACCGGGTCACATCCACTGAGGTTGTTAGAGGGACGACACCGTTCCTAGGGCGAGGAGCAACGCCTCGTGGAAGGAACGTGTGGGTGAATATGGTGATAAGCTCAGCGCCCATCGATGGACCAGGATTGGGATAGCTGAACCCCAGGGATTGGAACGGCGAAGACGCGAGGCTTCACGACACCTGAGGACCTGTGGGAACGTTCCTGGATCACCGAGGATCGACTCAGGAAGCATAGGACCCTCACACCATCGAGGGACAGGCGTCGTGAGCCAAGGATTGTTAAGGTAGATCATTTTCCCTCCCATTACCCCTTTATGAGAGTAGGCTAGATAGGCCATTATATTCACTTATATATGTGGAAATAGGATATTAAGGCTTTAGTAGCAGAATAGGCTGCAGGGCAGCTTATGTCCAGGACTGTCAGAGAGGACAGTGTGTGTGGATGGCAGGACAGTGAAGAAGAGGAGCCGACGTGGTGAAGAGGCCCTTCTGTGAGAGAGTGTGTGACTCCTGTCTATCTGCCCAGTTGAAGGAGCCTGGAGAACGTGAGAGAAGAGTTGCTGACAATCTCCAGAGTTATTATTATTATTTTATCATTCTCTTATGTCACTTATATGTGTGATCATGTATTCTATCAGTAAATTCACACATTTTATTATTGTGTTTGAGTGTGCCTCCATTATTATTATTATTATATTTCTCTATTGAGCATACACGAGGGTTATCATAGTACCATTTAGGGGACATCACGTTCCCTATAGAATTTCTCATTGTCTTGGGAGTAGCAACACACTGGCAACAAACAATATATAATACACCCACTGAACTGCATTGCTGGGGTGCAGATATAATAACCCAGCTGGCGACCTTGTTGAGGAAAAGATAGAGAAGACAGGCGGGAAAGGAGTTCCTGCAACCTCTTTGTCCGGCAGGCAAGACTCAGGGAGGTCATTGTTACAAAGTAAGCCCGAGTCTTCCTTCACTCCTCCACGGGTCTAGGCCGGAATTGCTGATAGCAGTTTCCCCGTGGTTGACTGAAGGGCTTCCAGGGTGAGTCAGTGGCACCCCTTCAGTGGTGGAAGCAAAGACCTGCGGAGGTGGGCATTGCTGGTCCTCTCCTGTGGGACCAAGGAGACTCCGGTGAATCCCGGGAGTCGGAGGGGCTGAGTATTCGGCCTTTCGAGCCCCTAGCAGCCGAGTGCTAGCAGAGCCCCGGCCCACCCCCCGTGACAGAGAACTGGCGACCTTGCCAGGATTCGAACCACAGTAGCCAAGAACTGGAGACTTCGCCAGGAAGGGTGGATCAAGCTACAGTGTTGCCAAGGTGTATTGATCAAGCTACAGTGTTGCCCAAGATTTCGAGACAGTGTTGCCAGGGTACTAATACAGTGTGGCCAGTGAATTCAGGGGTACTGTTACTTAACCAGCTAAGGGACTGAGACGGTGAAATTAGTACCTACTAACTTGTCTGTGCTGTCGTGTATGTTCGACGATATAGAGATGGAGGAGGATAAAGTAAAGAAATTTGTTGACACAAGGGACGAAAGCATTTTGGAAGAGTGTACCAAGGCCCAACTCCAACAAGTGGCAAACCACTTTGGGATCAGGTTGAGGACGACTAAGGTCGCGGAGCGAAGGATAGAGATCATGGCACAGCTCACAGCTCGAGAGGAGGCGACGGGAGAGGAGCCATCTCGAAGAGAGCCGTCCCGAGAAGAGCCGTCCCAAGGTGAACCGTCCCGACTGGACCCACCCCAAGCGCCTACCAGTGTGGAAGGAATTCACAGTGAACATGGGAGCAGTGGAAGGTCCAGCTGTAGTAAGAGGAGCCTGCAACTGGAAATAATGAAGATGCAACTGGAAGCCCAGCTGAGACGAGAGGAAAGAGAAGCGCAAATGCAGCGAGAGGAAAGGGAAGCGCAAATGCAGCGAGAGGAAAGAGAAGCGCAAATGCAGCGAAATGAGCAAGAAGCACGGCTGCGGCGAGAAGAAGGAGAGAGACAACTGCGACTGGAGGAGATAAAGGCAAGGAAAGAAGTAGAATTGCGTCGCGTTGAGCGTGGTCTGCCCACACTACCTGCACGGCGGGATGACTTCAAGGTAAGGGAGCGTGACTTACCTACGTTCGAACCACAAGAAGCCGAGGCGTTCTTCGAACACTTTGAACGGATAGCAACTCTGAAGGAGTGGCCAGAAGATGATTGGGCTGCTCTGGTCCAGGGCAGGTTGACTGGTGAGGCCCGGGAGGCCTACAACATGCTGGACCTAGAAGAGTGTGCTAATTACGACGCAATTAAGAATGCGGTGCTCCACTCATTCCGGCTGACTCCGGAGATGTACCGGAAGCGGTTCAGAGAGTGTACAAGAGCGTCGGGAAAGTCTTACGCCGAGACCGCCAGGGATATGGAACGGAAGTTCCTACGGTGGTTGAAGGCGGAGGAAGCGGAGTCGGCGGATGACATCAAACGACTGATAGTGATGGAGAAGTTTATGTCAGTGCTCCATCCAGAGTTGCGAGTAAGGGTGAGAGAAGCAGGTATTAAGGACCTAAAGGCTGCAGCGGACCGAGCCGACATGCTGGAAGAGGCACTACATCTCAGGAGGGAGGGGCCGCCCAGACACTCGCCTTACCCCAGGTCGGGAGGGAACTTTAGGAGTTCAGGAGGAGCGAGGACGGGTGGGGACTCTCCCAAGAGTAGTGTGCCCGATGAGGTAACCCGGTTCAAGAGCTCAAGGGACGCGGGAAGGAAGCCCCAAGCTGTGAGCAGTGGACCTAGCTCGGGAGCGAGTGCCGCTGCCCGGGAACCGACGACGGGGAGTCCTAGGAGGACCCAGGGAACCTCTACCGTTGGTGCTACCAGGGTGACTAGTAGAGGGTCGCCCAGGAGAGGTGGTCGGTGTTACAACTGTGGGGGACGAGGACACTTCGCAAGGGAGTGCGGTCGCCCCAGGCACGGTGGAAACGTGGCTTTCGCGAGGATAGGAAGCGAAGAAGCCAACGATAATTCAGGTGATATGCCAGTGATAAGGGAGAAGAGGATTCACCCCTTTGTGTGTGAGGGGACGGTGAAGATAAGAGGAGCTGATCCTGTGCCAGCAAGGATGCTGAGGGACACTGGATCCGACTTCACCCTTGTTAGTGAATCCCTCTTCCCCGAGGACTACAGACGTTCCAGTACAGGGGAAGCCCTGATAAGGACGTTGGGGGGACAAGTGAGGATGCCCCTTCATAAGGTGACTCTTAATTCAGACTATGGTTGTCAGACTCTTGTAGTAGGGGTCTGTGCTCTACTGCCCAGGATGGAAGCTCAGGTGATCCTAGGGAACGACTCCTGTGGGGGATGTGTTCTCCCGAATTTGATTAAAGGTGAGGAGTGTATAGAACCCTATCAACGGAGCAGCAGGACGGGCGCCAGCAGTGGCGAAACGGAAATTGCGAGAGTGGCATTTCCGGTATGCGCGGTGACGTCGGGACGAGACGTGAGGGAAGATGATGTGAGCGGATCCAGTCACGCCGAAGAGAACATGCCGGGTGACCTGGGGCTCGATCATTTGTTCCGAGAGGGGGCCAGAGGACAAGCGACAGGTGAGGAAGGGTCGGATAGGAGTGTCCAAGTTACTCTCACCAGTCCTCTAGGCATTGACCGCACCCGTCTAGGTGAGCTGCAAAGGGAAGAGTTTCCTGAGTTGGTACGGGAGGCTGAAGGAGGTCTCGCCGGACCCGAGTCACCAACTCACTTCTTCGTGGAGAAGGGAGTGTTAATGAGGCAGTGGAGACCGGTTAGGGAAGAAGCGGGTGATGATGTGCTGAGAGTGAGGCGTCAGGTGGTGATGCCGGCGCGGTACAGAAACGCGGTACTGAAGCTTGCACACTCAGTGGATCCCGCGGGTCACTTGGGAGTGACCAAGACTTTAAGCAGGCTTCGGGAACATTTTTATTGGCCGGGCATGGACGCGGATGTAAGAAGAATTTGCAAGACGTGTTTCCCGTGCCAGAGAGCGGGAAAGAACGTCCCTGCCATCCCGAAAGCACCTTTGGTTCCAGTTCCGGCGTTCGGCCAGGCGTTTGAACGCCTAATAATCGACGTCGTGGGACCACTACCTAAGACCAGAAAAGGGAATAATTACTTATTGACTATCATGTGTGCTTCGACGAGATTTCCAGAGGCGATCCCAGTGCGGAAGGTGACATCGAGATGCGTCATGGGACACCTTCAGCGGTTCTTTGCTTGGGTAGGTGTGCCCAAGAAGATCCAGTCCGACTGTGGAAGCGTTTTCCAGTCGAAGTGGTTTAGGCAAGCTATGGCAAGCTGGGGAATAGCCCAACTACGATCGTCTCCTTATAGACCTCAATCGCAGGGAGCGATTGAGAGGTTCCATTCCACTCTGAAGACCATCTTAAGGGTGTATTGTGCAGAACAGGGAGCGGAATGGGATGAGGCTGTCTGTCCAGCCCTGTTTGCGATCCGAGATGCTATTGTTGAGTCTCTGGGATTCTCTCCATTCCAGCTAGTGTTTGGACACGAGGTAAGGAGCCCGTTATCGATGCTGAAGGAGCAGTTGACGGCGGGGAAAACATTAGTGACAGTGGAAGAGTATGTGCGGAGATTCCACGAACGGTTGAAAACGGCGAAGGAGCTGGCTGCTGATCACCTGAAGACAGCTCAAGAGAAGATGTCGATCTGGTACGACAAGAAGGCTGTCCCGAGGGAGTTCGAGGCAGGAGCCAGAGTGATGATGTTGCTACCTGGGAGAGGTAGAGTGACGGAATCACGCTTTGGTGGTCCATACTCGGTTGTTCGCCGTGTGGGTCCTGTAAGTTATGAGATCAGTAAGCCGAATCGCCCTAACAAGACACAGGTATGTCATATCAATCGTTTGAAGCCATACTTCCCAGAGGAGCAAGAGAGTTCGGGAGTGAAGGGAGCAACACCGTCCCAGGAAGGGAAATTGGCTCTGTGTATGGAGATGAGCCAAGTGTTGCCAGCAGAGGAAAGAAAGTGGGCCCGTGCCGATGGTACACGCCTGTCAAACACAGAGAGTTTGGTACATCTAGAAGAGAGGCTGCGTCATCTGGATAAAGGGAAAAGGAGAGATCTAGTGACGCTGATACGAGGGAACAAGTCGCTCTTCACGGATGTGCCCCGACGGCACAAGAGTGTGGTGCACGAAGTGGACGTGCGCGGAGGAAAGCCAATCAAGCAGAGCGCTTATCGGGTGAGTCCTGAAAAGAGGAAGATCATGCGACAGGAGGTGGAATATTTGCTAGCGAATGATCTCGCTGAGCCCAGCAATGGTGAGTGGAGCTCGCCCTGTGTGCTGGTCAAGAAGAGTGATGGATCCTATCGTTTTTGCACCGACTATCGCAAAGTGAATTCCATAACCGTGTCGGATTCTCACCCGATGCCCCGAATAAGTGATTGCGTCGACCAAGTGGGAAACGCAAGGTTTGTTACCAAGGTCGATCTGCTGAAAGGATACTATCAAATCCCTTTGTCTCCGAGTGCGAGAAAGATCTCAGCGTTTGCTACTCCAGACGGATTGTACCAGTATAAGGTACTTCCGTTTGGTATGAAGAACAGCGGAAGTTGTTTTCAGAGGATGATGAACGAAGTGCTAAGAGGGATGGACGGTTGTGCCGTGTATATAGACGATATTGTGGTGTACGCCGATAGCTGGAAACAACACATGAGTCGACTGACGGAGTTATTCCAACGGTTGGAAGAAGCGAACCTGACGGTAAATCTGGCCAAGAGCGAATTCGGTAAGGCCCGATTAGAATACTTAGGTTTCATCGTGGGTCAAGGGAAGGTGACTCCGGTAGACCATAAAGTGAAGGCAATCAGAGAATATCCGAATCCCAGGACGAGAAAAGAATTGTTACGATATTTAGGGATGATCGGATACTACAGAGGATTTTGCAAGAACTTCTCGACAGTGGCACACCCTCTGACTGAATTGCTATCTAAGAACGTTAGATGGAGGTGGGGGGAAGCATGCCAGGAGTCCTTCGAGAAGACCAAGCAGTTATTAACCGAAGCGCCAGTGCTGATTTCGCCCGACTTCGAATCGAACTTTATCTTGTACGTCGACGCTAGCGACGTGGGGATTGGAGCCATGTTAGCTCAAGAGAGGGACAGAGTTCACCGTCCAGTAGCATTCTACTCAAAGAAATTCGAAAAGTACCAGAGGGCTTATAGTACAGTGGAAAAGGAAGCCCTAGCCCTGATCCTGGCACTGAAACATTTCGACGTCTATGTGGGTGGAGGTACTAGACCGGTGCAAGTGTTCACCGATCATAACCCCTTGACGTTCGTGCACAGGATGAAGAACACGAACCAAAGGCTGACAAGATGGGCCCTACTATTACAAGAGTACTGGCTAGAAATCAGGCACATTAAAGGAAGATACCTGGTTGATACCTGGTTGATGGGGTTCTGGGAGTTCTTCTACTCCCCAAGCCCGGCCCGAGGCCAGGCTTGACTTGTGAGAGTTTGGTCCACTAGGCTGTTGCTTGGAGCGGCCCGCAGGCCCACATACCCACCACAGCCCGGCTGGTCCGGAACTCCTTGGAGGAATAAATCTAGTTTCCTCTTGAAGATGTCCACGGTTGTTCCGGCAATATTTCTTATGCTTGCTGGGAGGACGTTGAACAACCGCGGACCTCTGATGTTTATACAGTGTTCTCTGATTGTGCCTATGGCACCCCTGCTCTTCACTGGTTCTATTCTGCATTTTCTTCCATATCGTTCACTCCAGTACGTTGTTATTTTACTGTGTAGATTTGGGACCTGGCCCTCCAGTATCTTCCAGGTGTATATTATTTGATATCTCTCTCGTCTTCTTTCTAGTGAGTACATTTGGAGAGCTTTGAGACGATCCCAATAATTTAGGTGCTTTATCGCGTCTATACGTGCTGTATATGTTCTCTGTATTCCCTCTATTTCAGCAATCTCTCCTGCTCTGAAGGGGGAAGTGAGTACTGAACAGTACTCAAGACGGGACAGCACAAGTGACTTGAAGAGTACAAGCATTGTGATGGGATCCCTGGATTTGAAAGTTCTCGTAATCCATCCTATCATTTTTCTGGCTGTCGCAATATTTGCTTGGTTATGCTCCCTAAACGTTAGGTCGTCAGACATCATTATTCCCAAATCCTTTACATGCTGTTTTCCTACTATGGGCACATTTGATTGTGTTTTGTACTCTGTATTATGTTTAAGGTCCTCATTTTTACCGTACCTGAGTACCTGGAATTTATCACTGTTAAACATCATGTTATTTTCTGATGCCCAGTCGAAAACTTTATTAATATCAGCTTGAAGTTTTTCAATGTCTTCAGCCGAGGTAATTTTCATACTGATTTTTGTGTCATCTGCAAAGGATGATACGAAGCTGTGACTTGTATTTTTGTCTATATCTGATATGAGAATAAGGAAAAGCAGCGGTGCAAGGACTGTACCCTGAGGTACAGAGCTTTTAACTGCACTTGGACTAGATTTTATATGGTTGACCGTTACTCGCTGAGTCCTGTTTGACAGAAAACTGAGTATCCAGCGTCCTACTTTACCGGTTATTCCCATTGACTTCATTTTGTGTGCTATCACGCCATGGTCACATTTATCGAAAGCCTTTGCGAAGTCCGTGTATATCACATCAGCATTCTGTTTTTCTTCTAATGCCTCAGTGACTTTATCGTAGTGCTCAAGTAGCTGTGAGAGGCACGATCTTCCCGCTCGAAATCCATGTTGGCCTGGGTTGTGAAGGTCATTGGTCTCCATGAAATTGGTGACCTGACTCCTAATCACTCTCTCAAATACTTTTATTATGTGCGATGTTAGTGCAACTGGTCTATAATTCTTTGCCAATGCTTTGCTCCCTCCCTTGTGTAGAGGGGCTATGTCTGCTACTTTAAGTGCATCTGGTATCTCTCCCGTGTCCAAGCTCTTCCTCCACACTATACTGAGTGCCTGTGCTACCGGCACTTTGCATTTCTTTATAAATATTGAATTCCATGAGTCTGGACCTGGGGCCGAGTGCATGGGCATGTTTTCAATTTCTCTTTCAAAATTTAGTGCGCTCGTGTTGATATCAGTTATATTTACAGGGGTTTGGATATCACGCATAAAGAAATTGTCTGGATCTTCTACTTTCATGTTGTTTATTGGAGTGCTAAACATGTCCTCATACTGCTTTTTTAGGATTTCACTAATTTCTTTGTCATCCTCCGTGTATGAACCTTCACTTGTACGAATAGGTCCAATACTGGCAGTAGTTTTTGCTTTTGATTTCGCATATGTGAAGAAGTATTTTGGATTTTTCTTTATTTCCTGAATTGCTTTCTGTTCTAACTGCCTTTCTTCAGTTTCATATGAGTGTTTCAATTTCCGCTCGATTTCTTCAATCTCCCTATTTAAATTATTCCTTCTTTGACGGGAAATTCGTGTCTGCATAAGCAGTTCCGTTATTCTTTTCCTGCGTTTATAGTGTCTTCTGCGTTCTCTTTCTACGTTGGATCTCTTTCTGGCTTTCCTCAAAGGAACATGTTTCAGACAGACTTGATACGCTTCCGAAGTCAGTTTTTCTATTCCTTCTGTAGGACTTTTATTACTTAAAACAGTTTCCCATGGAATGTTTTTAAGTTCCCTGTTTATTATCTCCCAGTCTATCCTTTTATTATTAAAATTGAATTTACTGAATAGCCCCTCTCGCTTTATCAACGTTTTAGGTCTATTCTGAGTATTGATGGTAGTTTGCACTTCAATGAGCTTGTGATCTGAATATGTGGTATCTGATATCGTAATGTCTCTGATAATGTCTTCATTGTTCGTAAAGACCAGATCGAGAATATTTTATTTCTCGTTGGCTCCGATATCTGCTGAGTGAGTGAAAATTTGTCACAGAATCTAAGTAGTTCTCTAATCTGTGGTTGGTTAGGTCCTGATAGATTCCCTGGTATAATATTATTGTTTGCTATTCTCCACCTGAGACTAGGCAAGTTGAAGTCACCTAAGAAGATAATATCAGGTATTGGGTTCTCCAAATTATCAAGGCTATTCTCTATTTTGTTTATCTGTTCTGTGAATTCCTCAGCCGTTGCATCTGGCGGTTTGTATATTAGAATAATCACTAAATTTATTTTCTCTATTTTTAATCCCAGTACCTCTACCACCTCATTTGTAACGTTTAGGAGCTCCGAGCACACAAGGTCTTCCTAATATACAGACCCACTCCTCCATGTGACCTAATTTTCCTATCACACCTGTATAGGTTATATCCTGGAATCCAGATCTCACTGTCCAAGAATTCCCCTGCATGGGTTTCTGTGAAAGCTCCAAATACTGCATTTGACTCCGTGAGGAGGCCATTTATGAACTGTACTTTATTGTTTGTTCTTGTTTTCAGTCCTTGTATGTTGGCAAAGATGAATGAGGTTACTCTGTTAGTGATAGTTTGACTGGGAGACTTTTGTGGCAAGCCCATTATGCGTGGACATATTGAGTTTGTTCTGACCAGTGCTGATTGTTGTAGGGCAGTTGCCTGTTGTAGTTGTGGTTCCCTTTCGGTGTGTAGTTGTATCTGTAATTCTGGTATGCAAGTGGGTCTGGCATCCAGTTCCATACATTCTCCATGCTCCTCCTTTTGAATTCTCTTTCGGTCTGGTATAAAAATTTATCGAATTTCCTCCAAATTCATTATCCTGCTTGCCACTCTTTATGTAGCGTTCCGTGCCTTTCACGTGAAAGTATGGGCAGCTGAGGTCATAGCATTTTCTGTCCTCCAGTGAGGTTTGGCACATCTCAGGATGGAAAAACCTACATATTGATCCAAATCGACACTCACCTTTCCTAAGCATATTTAAACATTTTTTGGGATGTTGATAACTGCATTCTAATCCTTTCTTATTACCAGC
>WNGS01088671.1:0-14147 GCA_020271785.1 Procambarus virginalis
TTATTGCAAGGCGGTGTTGAAAATCGTTGCTGGCTGTTAGGAGAGGTGGTGATAAGTTCGAACCCTTGTCACGGCTCTTATACTCGCCTGGTTCTTCTCACTTAGTTGTGCTAGCGGGGGTTGAGCTCTGCTCTTTGGTCCCGACTCTCAACTGTGGATTTGTTCATGTGGTGGTGGTGTTGCTGTGGGTGGGTGGTGGGCCCAAGGGGGGGTGGTGTACTGAGTGTGGTGTAGGGGGGGAGGGAGGCTGGGTTGAGGGCCGTGGTGTAGAAGCAGTGATAAAGAAAGGGGTGCCAAGGGTTACCTTAATACCTTAACAGTGACATTACCTTAATACCTTATCTAACGGTGACTACTGAACCACCACCTTCTTGAGGTTATGTTGAGATTATTTCGGGGCTTTTTAGTGTCCCCGCGGCCCGGTCCTCGACCAGGCCTCCACCCCCAGGAATCAGCCCGTGACAGCTGACTAACACCCAGGTACCTATTTACTACTAGGTAACAGGGGCATAGGGTGAAAGACACTCTGCCCCTTGTTTCTCGCCGGCGCCCGGGATCGACCCGGGACCACAGGATCACAAGTCCAGCGTGCTGTCCACTCGGCCGACCGGCTTCCTGGGTCTATTTATGCCCTCTCTCCTTCCGCTTGGTCGGTTTCTTTGTCATCTGTCCCTAGACTTCTGGATGGAGGTGGCTTCCAAGACTTCTTGGAAGTGTTTCACTTGGGTACGAGTGTTTCCTTACATTTCTTTGATTAATTTACAATTCCAACTTCCACCTATGTCCTGAATTATTTTTGTTTGTCAGGTTCAGAGAGTATATCCTTGTCCACCTTGTCTCTATCCCTCAGTATCTCATATGTAGTGATCATATTCCCTCTTAATTCTACCTCTCATAGGTTGTAACGTTTGTTCCCTCAACATAATCCTTGTAGTTTAGTTCTGGCACTAATCTAGTTGCAAACAAGATTTGATTTTATATATTTGTTTTATATATATATATGTTTTATATATATTTATTTTCTATTCTGACTTTGTACTCGCCTATTTGTGTTTGCGGGGGTTGAGCTCTAGCTCTTTGGTCACGTGGTTCACATGGTGCGAATTTCTGGCTATTTTTGTGTATTCTATTATTGGTCCTTCATTGGCTGTATAGTCTGCCTTGAATGAGTCCTTAAACAGGTTTTAAAATGCCGTTCTAAAGTTTTCTAGCGTTTCATATGCCGCTGATGATACCCAGTTTGTGTGTGTGCTTCTGGTGTTAGTGTGGTATTGATACCCACTCTCAAATGTTTCATCATTGTGATTCCTGTAGTCTGTTTTCTTCGTGATGGAGATTACTCCTCTAGGTCTCCAGTCTTCCCTTCCCGTCCTCATTACCTTACATTTGTTGGGGTTAAACTCTAACAGCCGTTTGTCTTCCCATTTTCCCCCCGAGTTTGTCAAGTGTTTCCAGTAGTTTCGTAGAAGGGAGGGGAATTATCAGGAGAAAGCGTCATGCCATTACGACTATATAGCACTGGGAAGGGTGAGATAGGATTTGGGGATAGGACGGGGGGGGGAGGTATGTGCCCAACCACTTGTGGACGGTCGGGGATTGAACGTCCAACCTGCACGAAAAGAGACCGCCGCTCTACCGTCCATTCCAGTGGATATCAATACCACACTAACACACCAGAACCACACACACCTGGATATCATCAGCGGCATATGGAACGCTGGAAAACTTTAGAGCGGCATTTTAAAACGCATAGTGAGGGTGAAATGGGTATAGTGACGGTGAGTGAGTGGCCAGGATGGTGAGGAAGTGACAGTGATGAATGTGGTGACCAACGAACGTTGCCAGTTAACCCAATGTTTCACAGAAGAGGGTTGAGTACAAGGTCCTTTTTTTGAGAGGGGAGTGGGGGGGGGATTCTCGAGGCGTCGAACCAAAGTTCTTGTCAGGTACATAACCTCCCCCCCCATACCAGTCAGAATACCACGAACAAGGGACACAGGTGGAAGCTGAGTACCCACATGAGCCACAGAGACATTAGAAGAACTTTTTCAGTGTCAGAGTAGTTAGTAAATGGAATGCACTAGGCAGTGATGTGGTGGAGGCTGACTCCATACACAGTTTCAAATGTAGATTTGATAGAGCCCAGTAGGCTCAGGAATCTGTACACCTGTTGATTGACGGTTGAGAGGCGAGACCAAAGAGCCAGAGCTCGACCCCCGCAAACACAACTAGGCGAGTACAGACACCTACAGACCCCCACAGACACAGACTACCACGGACACGTACAGACCCCCACAGACACAGTACCACAGACACGTACAGACCCCCACAGACAGACTACCACGACACGTACAGCCCCAGAGAATACACAAACAGTGCGAGCGGGGAACTAATATTCACCTGTTCATATTTTCTAAAAAAAATTAATTGCTATAAAGCTGTGACTCTCTTGAAATGCTTTTTCACAGGATAAAATCTACTTATTTTATGTCCGGAACACTCGCTGACGTGACGTTACAGCCAAGTAACACGAGATACGGAACATAGGTGTTGTAAAAGGGTAATTCTGGTGGAGGCGGAGTGGAAAAAAAAGGTGGTGGTGGGTGTAAGGAATGCGAGGGTGGGCGGGGGTGGTGGGGTTTTGGGGTGGTTGGAGGGGGTAGAGCCTCATATGGCCAGGGGGTTCTGGACACAATCGCTCACTTCCTCCCTCTCTCCTGGCCGCCCACGGTACACTAAGATGGTGATCTTAAGATGCCAGATATCTCTGCAGCATCCACTGTTTTGAGGCGCTTCTCAGCATCTTCTCCCTTTCTCTCCGTCACCCGTCACCCATCGTACCGTCACCCGTCACTCCTACGATCCCTTTTCAGTATCAATCCGATTTCCAGGTGCCAACCTCTTTTGGAAGTCCAGTTTGTAAACAAAGCGGTACAGACCACAGGATGAACACCCAGTATTTATCCCCCCTTCATATTGCGAGGTGTTTGTACCTACAGGATGACGGCGCTGCCCAATGCCCGCCTGAGGGGAACAGTCCATGACAAAGGTATTCACCTCCCATTCCCTCTATGCCTTAGGCCTGGTCCTCAGGCCTACCGAAACTGTCAAATGACTCTGGTAACGCGAGTGATCTAAGGAGAGATTAGAGAAGCATGGAGAGTGGTCATTAAGATTATATATTTTTTACAGCTGTTTCTTATTAAAATTAAGGAATTGGGGAGGTTTCGGTCCGTCCTGGACCCTTATCAAGTTCAATTCTGGTGATTTGATGCTCCATCATTGTTAGTGACGTAATTCCATTTGTTTTTCGTAGTTTTACAGAAATGGGATTTCGTAAAATGCGTCTACAAGACTTTGTTGATTGTGTTTGAAACTCCATTATGACCCCCATGTGTTTTGAAACCCATTATCACCCCATGTGCTTGAAACCCCATTATCAAACCCCATGTGCTTGAAACCCTATTATCAACCCCATGTGCTTGAAACCCCATTCAACCCCATGTGCTTGAAACCTCCATTATTAACTCAAATACGAATCACTGTCACTGAGTTTGAACAAACCCACAGGGCCGTGGAGATATTCGAACCTACGTCTACTGACTTGCTCTTCCTACGTCAACAAATCTTCCAGCGACGCAATATATACGTCATGAGAAACGCTGGACGAAGACGCCTGGGAACCAGTGAGGGAACAAAAGACCGTCGGCCCTTGCCTTACCAAGCCTCTTTATCAGGATCTAAGATCTTTATCACTAGCGTTGGTTCATTCATCTATAGCAGCTCATCCTACCTCAGGCAGCCTGTCTCGCTCTCTCTGTCCTAACTCTCGACGCCCGCCAAATACTCCATAAATGAGGGTGGATTTGATTACCTATAATTGAAACTTAAGACGAAGCCGACCGAGATGATTCGTACAAAGATAAGAACGGCTAGACAGGCGGTAAAAAAACAAATACTTTTTAATATTTAAGTTTGAGAAATTTCAGCTAGTTTTTTTTTTCAGGGAGAGAATATGTGATACTTTAATCAACTATTGCATAATTGTAAGATATTTAGATATCAAAAACATGTTTTGTATTTACAGGTTATATGTAAGTTGTTTTTGAACTCCCGAAATGTATTTATTTCCGAAATTCTATTACAATCCAAAATAGTTAGTTTCCGTATAGGCCGACCCGAAGGGCCTGACAGCTGAGTAGACAGCGCTTGGGATTCGTAGTCCTAAGGTTCCGGGTTCGATCCCCGTGGAGGCGGAAACAATGGGCAGAGTTTCTTTCACCCTGATGCCCCTGTTGACATAGCAGTAAATAGATACAGTACCTGGGAGTTAGACAGCTGCTACGGGCTGCTTCCTGGGGATGTGTAACTAAAAGGACGCCTGGTCAAGGACCGGCCGCGGGGACGCTAAGCCAAGATCATCTCAAGATAACCCCAAGATAACCTTAGTTGAACACAGGACTTGCTGACCTTGCATGAGCATAGATCTAAGCTGAGCTTGATTTAGTAAAGGCTTAAACTTGGTTAAGAGCATGTTCTGGGCACCAGTCAAACACCATCTCCTAGTACCTCAGTCCATTACCTTACTCGTGATCTGAATTGGTTTACAATTACCCTGAGTTGTTACTAACTACCTAAAACCTAGACACACTCAAGCTTGACTCAACATAATGGGGATTTACAATTAGATTTACAGCCCAGACTACGAGGAAAAGAGATTAGTTTTCACGTGAGAGAACAGTTGCAATGTGAAAGTGATCAAGATCTGGCACACACATTAAGTCAACCAGGAGGTGGGCACGGGCATGAATAGCCCGTAACTGGCACACAACCTCGTGTCTCAACCTATTACCATCATCTTCTCCCTCAGCTAACCCCAGCACCCACAACCTCTTCCATCCAGCAGTGTAAAATAGGTTGTGTAGTGAAGTGTTCCAATCCTGGAACACTTTTGGAAGCTAGTGTTTTCAATATACAAAAACCTAGTAAGATTTATTGCAATTATTCCACGGAAAATATTGCTAAATGCGAGAACGATTTACTCGGATTGAACAACGAGAATAAGCAACGCCTGGTATATATCACAAGTCTCAGGTTGAATATCTGAACACTGTCAAATTATTGATCTGTCAAACTATGAAACAGTATCAAAACACACACACACAATAAAAGACGATAAAGACAGATAAAGACGATAAAGACAGATAAAGACGATAAAGACAGATTATTTAACACAAGGGGACAAGACAGATTATTTAACACGCACAAGGGGACACATGTGGAAACTGAGTGCTCAAATAAGCCACAGAGATATTAGAATGAACTTTTTTAGTGTCAGAGTGGTTAACGGATGAAATGCATTAGGCAGTGATGTGGTGGAGGCTGACTCTATACACAGTTTCAAATGTAGGTATGATAGAGCCCAATAGGTTCAGAAACCTGTACACCAGTTGATTGACAGCTGAGAGGCGGGACCAAGGAGCCAAAGCTCAACCCCAACTAGGCGAGCATTCGCGTAGCTTTGCTACACACACTAACAATGGTTGTTAAAAGATGTACAGGTTTCGCAAGTAGTTGCGTACAATGAACACACGTCCTGTCACTCATCAGGTTCACAGGGTTATGATAAATATCATTTTTTCCATCATAAATTATTAGCAGTGCGGGTAGTGAAGCGAGCGGCGGCCGCCGTGGTGTAGAAGCTGTGGTTATTATTCCTTAACGTGTACTAGGAAGTAGGAGGATATGGCAGGTGGTCGGTACAGCGACGTCCTCGCTCCTTGCAGGATCGGCGTTCGATCCCCAGTGGTCCCTGTAGTTGGGACGCCATTCCTTCCCAGTACGTCTCATTCCCAGCCTTTTACCCCTCGTATCCTTTCCAAGTGGTATATACATAGTCGTACTGGCGTGGCAATTTCAAAGGGTTCGAGTCCCAGGCAGTATGTTTCTTTCACGTGATGCGACTGTTCACTTGGCAGAGGACGGGGCCCCCAGGGGTGCCAAATCGGCTCATCTACCCCGATAACCTCACCTCCGGCGTCACGAAAGAGTCATCTACCCAATACTTCACACAGTATTGACCACCATCCGCGCCCCCATGAAGCTTTCACCCCCAGGAACACAGGTAAACATCAGCCATGACATGGGAGAAAGAGAAGAATGAGTGTAAGAGGGGGACTCGTCAGAGGCGTGTCTGGGAGTGACGGCAGTGGAGGCGACGGTGGCCGTCTCTCTCTCTCATAAACTTCCAATACTTTGATAACGATTCGCTAACGTTTCGTATCACCCCTAACGTTTCGTATCATCCTAACGTAGCGTGACTCATCCTAACGTAGCGTTACCCATCCTAACGTAATCAAGATTGTTACCTATACCTGTGGTTTTACAAAT
The DNA here is from genome assembly GCA_020271785.1 of Procambarus virginalis. Classification (NCBI taxonomy): domain Eukaryota; kingdom Metazoa; phylum Arthropoda; class Malacostraca; order Decapoda; family Cambaridae; genus Procambarus; species Procambarus virginalis. The sequence continues at coordinate 6,391 of WNGS01088671.1, forward strand.
CAGAAAACGGGAACTGTGCGATAGCCACTTCGACCTTTGATCTTGAAGGTATTCCTCGACTCTCAAACCATTAACAAGAGACCCAGTGGTCCTTGGAGGTGTGGGCCCCGAAGAGCCAAAAAGTAAAATACAGATTTAATAAAGAATTTTCACCCATCGATAATCTCCTGCATGAATGACGTAAAGTCTGATAAACAGTTTGTGGAGTGCCCCAGGGGCCCTGTCTTGGGTCCTCTGCTGTTTACAATCAACGATTTAGGTATAGCATGTATGAGCAGAAAGCACGTTTGCCAATAGAAGGAGACAGATGCGAAGACAATATTGCTATATTACAACTTAGGCTCTTAAAATGGACGAAAGATAGGCAGATAGTGTTTAATGATGACAAATGCAGGGTTTCGAGGCTGGGTATGGGTACCCACGGATGGGTACTAGACGTGTGAGATATCAGCTGGACAATGTTGAATATTGCCACATCTGGATGTGAATGTTATCTGGAATGTTACACAACGAAATATATACATTAATGTTGGAACTACAGTAAGTAGGCTAGTAGGCTTCATTATTAGAACTGTTAGTAATAGTTCTACTTTGTTAGTACCAAATGTTTTTCTTATAGCTTTTGTTGTCATTTAAATTACAAAGTTGAAATGTGGACGGTATATTTTCCATTTATACAGCTACCCTCCTCCTCTGACTATATAAACAATTACATAGTTTGTGTCAAGAGATAGTCATATTATATCTCTCCCCCCCCCCTCCTCCCCCCAAAATGTCTAATTTTACATGATTGTCACATAAAAGTATATGGTTAGTAGCCTATCCTAATCAAAGTTAATACAGAAACAGCCCTCGTTAACTGCCAAAGTTTCGCGTTTCCACGAATTATATCGTGGATTTCTGACGTCGCGTGCGAGGTATAACAGGTCAACTAATTATATCGACAGACTACGGGATCACCATAGACCGTGCTACATGGAAATTTTGTTCCAGTAGCTGAATCTAAAACATCATCATGTCGACAGTCGCAGGAATTAAATGGTGAAATTGTGGACAGGAAAGAATGTATAATGTGTTTTTTTTCAAGAATCTTGACGAACTTTCTGACGAACAAAAAAGCTGCAGGATTATTGAAGGTGACAAATGTATCAGATAAACAAAAAAAATATGATTTGTGCATGCAAGTAAATGAGTGTTACAGTTGTTTATTGTTGCGGTAGAGTGCAATATTTTGCAATAAAGCAACAGATAAGTCAACGGAAAGAAAGAGAGCGCTGGTTACAGATGTGTTTAAGACATAGCACTCTGTGTTTTCATGTACTTCATATTGACTTCTCTTACTTCCTTCCTGCCTCTTAATAACATATTTCCCCCCCCCCCCGCCTGAATTCATCACAGGCAGCCATCGACCATTTGTCAGTCACGAGCTCCAAATATACCATAACCACCAATGCGTTTAGAAGCCTGGTGAAGCCTGGTTTAGAAGCCTGGTGTGAATACAGTGACATCTGTATAAAGTATTGACACTTCCTTTGGGATATAATAACCGGTTAGTGTCCCGGCGAGTTCTTGTCGTGGATAATACTTCAAAATTGGGTTTTGCTGGTTTACCTGTAATTGTGAACCTGTTGGAATGATGGGAGAACCGGACCTGGTCCAGTGTTGGAACACGGAGCGCACAGCGTGAATTTTAACTGTTGCGGTAAGTGGGTTTGGTGCCAGGGCTTGGAGGGTGTGTGGTGCCAGGCTTGGAGGGTGTGTGGCGCCAGGGCTTGGAGGGTGTGTGGTGCCAGGGCTTGGAGGGTGTGTGGCGCCAGGGCTTGGAGGGTGTGTGGTGCCATGGCTTGGAGGGGGTGTGGCGCCAGGGCTTGGAGGGGGTGTGGTGCCAGGGCTTGGAGGGTGTGTGGTGCCAGGGCTTGGAGGGGGTGTGGCGCCAGGGCTTGGAGGGGGTGTGGTGCCAGGGCTTGGAGGGGGTGTGGTGCCTGGGCTTGGAGGGGGTGTGGTGCCAGGGCTTGGAGGGGGTGTGGCGCCAGGGCTTGGAGGGGGTGTGGCGCCAGGGCTTGGGGGGGGTGTGGCGCCATGGCTTGGAGGGGGTGTGGTGCCAGGGCTTGGTGGGTGTGTGGTGCCAGGGCTTGGTGGGTGTGTGGTGCCAGGGCTTGGAGGGGGTGTGGTGCCAGGGCTTGGTGGGTGTGTGGCGCCAGGGCTTGGAGGGGGTGTGGAGCCAGGGCTTGGTGGGTGTGTGGTGCCAGGGCTTGGAGGGGGTGTGGTGCCAGGGCTTGGAGGGGGTGTGGTGCCAGGGCTTGGAGGGGGTGTGGTGCCAGGGCTTGGAGGGTGTGTGGTGCCAGGGCTTGGAGGGGGTGTGGCGCCAGGGCTTGGAGGGGGTGTGGTGCCAGGGCTTGGAGGGGGTGTGGTGCCAGGGCTTGGAGGGGGTGTGGTGCCAGGGCTTGGAGGGGGTGTGGCGCCAGGCTTGGAGGGGATGTGGCGCCAGGCTTGGAGGGGTGTGGTGCCAGGGCTTGGAGGGGGTGTGGCGCCAGGCTTGGAGGGGGTGTGGTGCCAGGCTTGGAGGGTGTGTGGTGCCAGGCTTGGAGGGGGTGGTGCCAGGCTTGGAGGGGGTGGCGCCAGGGCTTGGAGGGTGTGTGGCAGCCTCTCCTCACCTCTGGGAACCACATACCCGCCTCCACCAGAGAGAGGCTTACTCCTGGAAAGGGCGACATGAGCAAGAACATTCATCTGACACATTCCAGCCTTGTGTAAAGAATGACTTTGCCTTTCCCATTCCTCTCGTCACTGTGTTCTCGAGGAGGAAGAGGAAAGGAGAGAGAGAGAGAGAGAGAGAGAGAGAGAGATTTTGGATGGCGTGATGAAGTGTGTGTTCGTATGGAAAGTGGAGACACGTCAATTGTTAAGGATGCTAGGCGTGTGGGAGGAATGAAAAGTGTGTTAAATAAGTTGATGACATAGTGTGGGAGAATATGAAAGCACGGTAATAAATGATGCTTATGGTGATACAAGAGACGCTGGGTATAAGGTCAAAAGCCAAAGGACTTCGATATAGGATCTTGCGCCCCACCCTGTCCTTCCTTCAGGTGTGTGTGCAGCGTTGTAGGTGTGGGTGTGCGTGTGTGCGCGCAGTGGTGCAGGTATATCTTGGTGACGTCAAGCAAGAAAAGGGGGAAAAAAAGTGTTAAAATTAAATGATTTCTAGTAACTAGTGTTAATTAGCGCCACGGTGACAATTCCCGGAACCCCAAACCTAAAAGATTTCGCTGCAGCACACCAGCATGTTCTTACGTACGTAGATACTGTGCAGCAAGTATGCATTATCCTAAATTAAAGCCCCAAACCTATTGATTATCTCTGTTAAATATCACATCAATATTAGCGTTGATATGTTTTCTTATATTATTATAGGTCTTGCTTGTGTTACCCTAAAATATATAATTTATTATTATACATACATAATTATACATAAATACATACATAATTATACATAAATACATACATAAAGGCTAACGAACGAAACAAGAAAGGCTTTACGCCTTTCACTGGGCGAGCGAAATGCCTGCAGATAGGGGGCCTGACAGCTGAGTGGACAGCGCTTCGGGTTCGTAGTCCTGAGGTTCCGGGTTCGATTCCCGGTGGAGGCAGAAACAAATGGGCAGAGTTTCTCTCACCCTGAAGCTCCAGTTCACTAGCAGTAAATAGGTACCTGGGAGTTGGACAGCTGATACGGGCTGCTTCCTGGGGATGTGTAACAAAAAGGAGGCCTGGTCGAGGACCGGGCCGCGGGGACGCTAAGCCCCGAAATCATCTCACGATGCCATATTGGCGTTCAAAGTAGGACTTCCTCTCAGTTGTATACCAGTTAGGTACTTCTCAGACCCTTATTGTGTGCAACCATGGCATAGTTGGTAAAACAACTGTCTACTACTTCTGAGGTCCGAGTTCGATGCTCCAAATGAATGAAATAAACAGGAGGTTTATACTAGCGATAGATTGATAAAGCTTAAGCCACCCCAAGAGGAGGCACGGGCATGAATAGCCCGTAATTATACTAGCAATAAATACCTCTAAAATAGCCCGGCTTGCTTGACAACCCCGTGTGAATCGGGAGATTTCCAATTACACGTGTCTCTCGACAGTGATGCCGCCCGACCTCTCCCCTTCATCTGTCGCCAGCATCACTTAACATGTCCACAAAGCCCGGCGTAGTTAACACATTCCTGGGCTGACGGGCTGAGCGCTGGGATCAGAGGGCCGAGGTCAGGCCACTTGCCCGGTATGTAAAGGAGCTCTTGTGTTTACCTTCCGTGAAGCCATCGGTAGAAAGCTGACGATTTCCTACAATTTTGTGCCCCTTTCATCTCCAAATCGATTGGATCGCTTTTCTTAATAACATTACAACATCTAGAATGATTATTATTTGTATTGGTAGCAGACTTGTAGTGTTTTTTCTGTTGTAAACAAATACGTAGTCTTGAGATAGGCTTTTTACACGTGTGAACTCGTTAGTGTTAACATTTTGACTGCCTTGGTATATGGAGGGAAGTAGTTACCCCTCAATTCTGGCTTCCCACGCCGCTAGTTCATATTGTGGCTGTTTGGCTGTGTCGTGGGAGCTTTTCATTGGTTACTCCTGACATTTCCGCTGAGGTGTTGATTGACGTCTGGGCTTCTCCACCTGTCATTCACCTCTCTTGTGTCTGTCAACCGGAGACTGACAGCTTCTGTCCAGTTCGTGGTCTCCACCTCTTCCCAGCTCTAAGGCATCACCCAGCTCTAACCTAGCATCAACTCTAATCGTACTAGCATATCCGTCTCTAATTTTGTTGGACATCTATTGCTCTGTATAGTTTACCAAGAAATACCTGTGTGGTCTTTAGTGTTCTATTGTAACAAAGTCTCGAGAACATTCACACGGGTGAGGAGAATGTGGGAGGGAAGAACAAAAAGAGAGAAGGGGGGAAGAGGGAGGGGGGAGAGGAGGAGGGGGGAAGAGGAGGAGGAGGAGAAGGGGGGTGTAATTACCCAATGAATAACAAGTATCAGAAATTAACACAAGCTTTTCCTTAGCTGCGTTAACTTGTGTTATCTGGGTGGTACGTGGGTGTGTTGTGGGAGAGGTCATGTAAACTCGGTCTATAAGAGTTGTTTTCATTGGTTATAGGTCAGATGCTTAGGCTAGCTTCACCAAACTTTGCAGGGTGACTGGTCTCGGGGAGTAGTTCTGTTCGTTATGTAGTTCTGGGGCTCCCAACACCTGAATGGCTGACCGTTTGGGGTCGACCCAAGCACCGCCGAGTAACTATCTAGTAACAGTATATAAATATATATATATATATATATATATATATATATATATTATATATATATATATATATATATATATATATATATATATATATAATTTTTTATTAAAAGAATATTATTCCCAGAAAATAATAGAAAGGGAAGGGAACTATCGGGGGGGGGGGGGGGGGGAGAGCGCCAAGCCATTACGACTATACAGCACTTGGAAGGGGCCAGGATAAGGATTTGGGGTGGGACGGGGGGGGGGGAGGTGGAGGGAAAGAATGGTGCCCAACCACTTATGGACGGTCGGGGATTGAACGCCGACCTGCATGAAGCGAGACCGTTCAAGTGGGACTTTTAGAGTTCTCTTTGAAACTACATGCGCATGAGCTTGCGATTTTTATCCGAAAGAATATTGTTTTGTACTTAAAGAATCTTTCCAGGGAAAAAAAAAATTCAGTGCCTTGGTTAAACAGTAAACACGTATTGAGAATTCCTTTAGACACAGTTATGTCACCTTTAAGTTAGCAGATTGAAAGTCTTGTAATAAAGTCATTTGTGAGGAATGCTGACGTTGGCAATTGTCCTCCCCCCCCTCTCCATAGCTACCATACCCGTGTGGCAACAGTCGTCCACAACTGCCGGCAGGTCTGGTGGGCATCTGGGCGACAGGTTTGGGGGGGTCACTGGGGTCATGCAACACATTCCTGGGTCGTGGGAACAAGCCTTGCAACAGCATCTTCAAGGTCAACCCATTGCAATGCTCTTTCTTGCTCTTACCCCTTCCCCTCCCTTACCCCCACCACCAGCACCCCACCTTCCCTCCCACACCAGTCCCTCCCCCCTGCCTCACCCCCTCCCACAACCAGCGCACTCCACCCACAGATAGCTGACAAATACTATTTTTCTCAATCTTTATCACGAGAAATGCTGGTTTTGAATTCCTTCTAGATATAAAATTTGTTTCATGTGTACACGACTCTGCTGTGGAGGTGATATAGGGACAGTTTACCATGTTAACGGAGTTATTCCAACAGGATGTGGTACTGGCGCAGTCAGGGAGGTCCTAGGGAGATGCTGGGAGGTCCTGGGTAGTCCTAGGAACATGCTGGGAGGTCCAGGGTGGTCCTAGGAAGGTAGGTAGGTTATTAGGGTGACAGCCGCAGGTCCTGGCCGCTCCTGGGCTGGACGGATGCAATAAAACATGTTGGATGAATGAAATAACTGGCTGTCAGGTCTCCTCTCATTACTTTGCTGTTGAATGAATGGAACAGTTAATTGTGGCCACAGCCTCCAGGCTGTGGGCGTGCAGGGGCAGTCACGCCTCCAGGCTGTGGGCGTGCAGGGGCAGTCACGCCCACAGGAGGACAACATTGATGCCGTATATGCCGTATATACCTGCCTCGGTGGCAGGAATATATGTGGTTCTCTATCCTGCCTCGTTCTATCTATCCTGCCTGCCTAAATATTTAGGATAAACCCGGAAGAAAATATAAATTTTTGCCCAATTAATGAAAGGGAAATTACAACTCAAGTCGATAACAGAGCTGCAGCACTACTCCCGACGCAAACAATAGACCTTAACAACATACGCGATGACTGCCACCTCATGAAACACATAACCGTTGCAGAGGTCCATAAAACAATTATGGTTTTCAAGAACAAGGCGCCGGGAAACAGCAAAATAAATAAGATGGTATTATCCAACCTACCAGTGATTGCACTCCATCAATACACATGTATTTTAAATGCAGCTCTTGCATCTGGACTATTCCCCACATACTTCAAGAATGCCACAATAGATTAATAATCCCCAAGCCAGGTAAACCCCCAACCCAAACTGAAAACTACAGGCCAATTTCCCTCCTCGAAGTACCGGGTAAAATATTCGAAAAAATTATCAATCAGAGACTTGTGAAGTTCATGGAAGAGGAAGGGAAGTATAATACCAGGCAGCACGGGTTTAGAAACCGCAGAGGAGCCCATACAGCTATAGCCCTGATCTACGAGCATATAGCCAATGCAGTGTCGAAAAAGATCAGTGTAATATAGTGCTTAGAGACGTCTCGAAAGCCTTCGACAAAGTGTGGCACACAGGTCTAAAATATAAGATATCTGAACTAGGGCTTCCTGAGAGGTTTACTGCTACTCTCTGCAGCTTTATAGACAATAGAACTGCTAGGCTTAATATCGGCAGCTACTTGGGGGACGTAATAGAACTGAAAAGTGGAGTACCGCAAGGAAGCTGCCTCTCCCCCACTCTATTCAACATATATACAGCGGACCTACCCCAACCCCACCATGGAGAATACATCACACATACGCCGATGATGTCACCCAAATAATTTGCCAACGGGACCATCAAACCGCTACTAGCCGACAAGACCAAGGCAGCAATTGAACTCATCAACAACTTTGAGAAGCAATGGAAAATTAGCACCAACAAACACAAGTTTCAGATAATA
>WNGS01088685.1:69286-80081 GCA_020271785.1 Procambarus virginalis
CTCACTCATGTTCTCACTGTCCTGTTTCGTCCCATCCCTAGACCATTCCCCCTGAAAATTTTATTACGCTAGCACCAAACATCTGGCCTCTAACCTGTTACACAGACATTCTCTTTCTTTCTTTCTTTCTGTTTTTCACCATTTTCCCCCCATCATCATCTGCCTACCTTTAGTTCCCATTTTGGTTTTACCGAATATCAGAATAATTTTTTTTCTATATAGTTTTGTATATTTTTTTTTATAATTCCTTAGGTACATCTGCATTAGTGCAGCTGCCCTAGACTATATGAAGTGGAGTACAGTGTGTCAAAAGGTACTTCACTTCATATAGTCTAGGGTAGCTGCACTAATGCAGATGTACCTAAGGAATTAATAAAAAAAAAAAAAGCTAACTAGTTGATGCTAGAAAATCCCCATCACACAGGATGGTTAGTCATACAGAGGCATGTGATAAGCAGTCTGCACTGGCAGACTCCGGATGCATTTTGAGGATATCATCAACACAAGATTGAATAAGGCAGCAGTGGTAATAAAAGTCCCCATCTCCCAGGATGGTTAGTCATACAGGGCCATATGTTTAGTAGCCTGCACTGGCAAATTTTGGGTACACTGTGAGGATATCTTCAAGAATACGAGAGTGAATAAAGTAATTGCAAAGCTCCAGGTTGTATACAGAAAACGAGCAAAAACTCTTAGGGAAACACACCAAATATTTCACATTTTAAGAAAATCGCATTGGGGGGCTCTCTGGAAATGTTAATTTTTCATGTATGTATTTAACTCAAGCCGGCGCCTGACAGCTGGGTGGACAGCGCTTCAGATTCGTAGTCCTGAGGTTCCGGGTTCGATTCCCGGTGGAGGCGGAGACAAATGGGGAAAATGTTTCTTTCACCCTCATGCCCTTGTTACCTAGTTGTAAATAGGTACCTGGGAGTTAGACAGCTGCTACGGGCTGCTTCCTGGGGGTGTGTAACAAAAAGGAGACCGGGCCGCGGGGGACGCTAAGCCCGAAATCATCTCAAGATAACCTCACCCCGACCAATGCCCGTCATGTACCTCAGACCATTCCCCCTTGCAAAGTTGTGTGAGGCTATCCCCAAGCCTCTAGCCTCCAACCTAAGATATGCAAACAGGCAAACAAACATTTTGTATATGAAAAAACCAAGAGCTTGAGCAGAATAAATGGATTGGAAAAGTTAACAACCCATCCAGTAAAGATAAAATGGTTTCAACACGTTAAAATAATACATTGAAGGATTAACAAAAAATGTATTCTAGCGAATCTGAGGGCCGGAGAGGAAGGTGGGCAGTCAGCAGTAGCCATTCATAATAAGAGCAATCAGAAAACATTTGGGGTAGAAGGGGGCTATACACCGAGGAGTGAACCTAGTTCATCTGTGTATACATACTGAGAGTATATATTAGCCCTGGACTATGTATAGAACTAAAGTAAACTTTCTGGTGGGTCAGTAAGGTGTTGTGGAGGCCTTAATAACCCTCCAGAGTCTCATCACAATCGACTTGAGAATGGTCTAGGACGGACCGAAACGTCGACGTTTCTTCAATTTCTAGCGAGTGGTTTGGTCAACATCTTCTAGACTATGGGCTCACCATAGCCCGTGCTACTTGGAACTTGTTCCGAGTAGTTGAATCTATAACAACAACAACATCTTCTAGAGGTTGACAGGCCTCAAGCCCAACACCAAACCAGCATTTTGGTGAACTCGTTCACTCTAGAGATAACGAAGGTATGCCATGCTGGTAAATCTTGAACCTGTGAAGCTGGACCCATCTACACTGAGACTGATAAACACACCAGATCATCCTATGCTCGTCCTAGGAACACAGGATGGTGATCCTAGGATGGTGATCACGTCCTAGAGGTGACCCCCGCCTGTGGCACTCTTGAGTCAATAAGCATGAGGCACTAATGTGGTGAGTTAGAAGTACTCATCAGGATTAATGTCAGTGACTCATGCATGTTGCCACATATTTTCAACCACCTATGAATGTTTACCAAGAATGTTGACACTGTATTTTTCTTATGTAGCATTATATATAGTATGACAAAACACAAATCCAAGCCAGCTGAATGAAAAATACAGCTGAATGAAAAATACAGCTGAATGAAAAATACAGCTGAATGAACAAAATATAAGTACAAAGAGCTCTTATTACTGTATTACTTATACATTTTTTGTATTTATTTTCTCCCTTTCCACTCACAAGACAGATTGTGATCTTTCTCTTCTCTCAGTGCGAATGAGACCATTAATCATCTCTAACACCTAATGACCTATTACTGCATGGCAAACATGACTGCCAGCAGGGTCGTTAGCATTTACGAACTGATATATTTCTTGTGTGTGACATTTCTGGGTCCTTTTGGTGTTGTCAGCGGGTCCGCTGCTGCTGTACAGGGCTGGACGGAGTGTTTGTGCTGGGAATACATCTTTATGCTTGGCTGGGAAAAGGGCGAGTTTTAAGAAGGGTTGTGACTGGTGCTTTCATGCAAGGGGGGAAGATAGTGGTATACAAACAACCAACTTGCTCTCATACACAAAGGAGTATACACATGTGCGCTCACACAGCCACACACTCACACGCGCGCACACACACACACATGCGCACGCACATGTAGAAGGATGTGGGATGAGCCTAGAGCCTGAAGCTTGTAGGAGAGACCAAGGTTGTGGTAGTTGCCACCAGACCACAGCTATAAGAGCGACCACAAGACCACAGCGATGCTCGGGCTCACCATAGCCCGTGCTACTTGGAACTTTGTTCCAGGTAGCGAATCTTTAACAACCAAACAACCACAGCTGTAGTACTGCTTGGCGACTGCTACAATCAACTGAGGACAAAAAAGGCATGAATGAGGTAACAAGGAACATGAAGAGACTGAAGAAAGGAGAAGAGGGAGACGAAATAATTAAAGGATAGAGGAGATAGTGTGGGAAAATAAAAATAACAAACCAGCGGATGAATACAGCGGAACAAGGCACTTGCAGGAGTAGTTAAAGTCATGAAATAACAAAAGCAATTAAAACAGCCTAAGAAGTTAGGAACTAAGTACGCAGTACAGTCTAATTACGAAGGAGACGGCAAGACAATTATCAATTATAATACACAAATTAACAGAAATTGATGGATAGACGTGGGAAAAAAGTTAAAAGAGCACACAGAAATCACAATTGTGTGATGTATCAAATGAACAAACATGTCGTAGCTCAGTCGATTAAGGCAGCGTCTGGGATGCTGTCGGACGCAGGTTCGAATCCTCGGCACGGCCCTTGTGGATTTGTTCAGTTAAGAGAGCGACTGAAAGAAGGAAACAAAGATCCTTCAGATACTTATCATGAGGCAACACAGTACACAAACCAATCCTCTTACTGAACACGATTTTTTTTATACTAATCAACCTTAACGTCAAAATTGCTGTGGTTTAGGAAAATTAAAATCACCGCAATATTGACGCTTTCTGGAACAAATGAGTATTGACTCCGGTAGGTAAGGTGGGTACCCAAGGTTCTAACTCTTCTGGTTAGTCAAACCACTGCATTTCTTACGGAGTTAAGAGTTAATACAGGATAGGATAGAGTGGTACCAAGCAGAGCATGCATGGCCCGTTAAAGTAATATTCAATAACTTTCATATCAGCAAGAAAGAAAAAGCTGAGGAACGCATAAGAACTCGGATGTAAGCAAATCAAAACACGTAGAGACGAGAGTGGGGGCGGAGGAAAAAAATAACAGCGTGGCATGATGCAATGCAAATGCAACAGATGGTGCATCTACATCACAAACAGGTCTGATACATACAGCAAGCAACAACGGCATCTGAATAGTAACACACAGCTGCAGACCCCCACTTGACCAACATGATCCCGCAACACAATGAGCAAGACAAATTCGTACGATCTATACTTTACCTGCACCTGAAACACAAACTGTGTTGAATCCCACCGCACTCCACGCAACACACGAGTATTTATATACAGAACACAACACACCACTATTTATGTACAGTACACAAGTAACATCTATGAATGCAGATGGTATAACAAATAAATATGAGGAACTCCAAGGAAGAATACAGGAAATGCAGCCAGACATCATTGCTAGAAACACGTCTAGAGTGAAAATTGAACAGCATAGTGATAGTGATCCACACACAGTTTCACCAACCAACAGCTAATAGCAAAAGACCCGAGGAAGACCCAGATGTGAGCAATATAGACAAAAATGTAAAAGAGGACAACAAAATAGGTAACAAGTGGATTAAGTGCTCAACTTCTATTACATAGCAGGTTGAACCCCAGAAGAATTGAAACCCAAACAGCCAGGAGCACTATGCACCTTGGCGTACCTCGTACCTTAACCGCTAGACCACACGGACTGTACAAAAATGTTGGTAGTCGTGAGACTATTTATCCAACATCAGACAGCGCTCGATGGTCACCTTGGGCATAGATATTTCATCAAATCATCACAAATCAGTTACAAGAAAATGTACCGGGGTAACGAAGGATTACAACAAAGAGGACGACATGTGGAGAGTGAAACTAGTTGACGCTACTGAGGTTCTCCCTGAGGTAACATGTAACATACACAAGGGACGAATATGCCGGGATAACATTAAACCAGAAGGGTGAAGGGACGATGATCAGGAAGAATTGTGATCGAGCAGACGACGCGGGGCTGACGACGACGAGGGACAGGATCGACGACGACGACGACGAGGGACAGGACCAAAGAGGACAACGCACTACTTCAGGTGGTGCTAGATAGACGAGACACGAGTAAACGAAATATATGAAGTAATATTTTACGGACAAAAGGCACCAGATGCATAGTAGTATATTAGTTTGCACGAATAATAGGCTGCAAAGGGATCCACGGAGGAAACTTAACACCTATGTAGAGACCAGAGGTGCATTCCAACAGATTAAGGTCAACAGCATATGTGCAACCAGGTAAAAGGATTCTTTAAAGTACTCAATACAGCGTAAAGTACTCAATATAGCGTAAAGTACTCACTGCAGCGTAAAGTACTCAATGCAGCGTAAAGTACTCAATGCAGCGTAAAGTACTCAATGCAGCGTAAAGTACTCAATACAGCATAAAGTACTCAATACAGCGTAAAGTACTCAATACAGCGTAAAGTACTCAATATAGCGTAAAGTACTCAATGCAGCGTAAAGTACTCAATGCAGCGTAAAGTACTCAATGCAGCGTAAAGTACTCAATGCAGCGTAAAGTACTCAATGCAGCGTAAAGAACTCAATGCAGCGTAAAGTACTCAATGCAGCGTAAAGTACTCAAATACAGCATAAAGTACTCAATACAGCGTAAAGTACTCAATATAGCATAAAGTACTCAATATAGCGTAAAGTACTCAATATAGCATAAAGTACTCAATGCAGCGTAAAGTACTCAATGCAGTGTAAAGTACTCAATACAGCGTAAAGTACTCAATACAGCGTAAAGTACTCATACAGCGTAAAGTACTCAATATAACGTACGTTAGAAACGTTATGTAATGTGCAGCTCCAGCATGAAATACCACACCAAGTAAAATGTAAGATGAAAAATTTAAGTTTTTATATTTTGTATAAAATTGTATATATATTTTTTATATTTTACTATTTTGTGTAAGAATCGCTGAAGAATGATGTAGAATCCATATGCAGGCGATGAGTCACAATAACGTGGCTGAAATATGTTGACCAAACCACACACTAGAAAGTGAAGGGACGACGACGTTTCGGTCCGTCCTGGACCATTCTCCAATCGACTTAAGAATGGTCCAGGACGGACCGTAACGTCGTCGTCCCTTCACTTTCTAGTGTGTGGTCTGGTTAATGATGTAGAAACTATTCCACAGAACTAACTACTGTAGAAGACATAGTCTAAGTCTGGTGGGGGGACCAGGAGCTAACATTCGACCCTGGGAACACATGTAGGAGATTACATTGATGTGAGTTCACTGGCTGTCGGTGTTTTCTCTCCTCAACCCTCTGTTTATTGTCATATTTTTTCGTTTACTGTGTTTATCCAGTCCACTTTGTAGTCATTTGCTTTCCTTTGACCACTATCCCTCCCTCATACATCCTTTCCCCTCCTTTCCCCTGCCTTCCTACACTGCTTCCTTCACTCCTCATGAAATGCCCCTCATATCTCCCCTTGTTTCCCCTCACTCCTTTTTCTTCCTTTATCACATCTTTCTTATCATATTCATTCCCTAGGGCTCTTTGCCTTAAAATTCCCCTTTACTGTGGCAATTCTTCCTCTTCTTTATTATTTACTCCTTCCCTGGTTCCCCCCTCTTCTCTCACCACTCCTCCCCTTTTCTCTCCCTTCTTATCACTCTTCTCCTCTCCTCTACTTCTCTTAACTGCTCAATCTTAGCTTCCCCCTTTACTACACTCTCCCCAACCATCCCTTCAGTTCCCTCTCCCTCCCTCTCCACTCTTCCCCCTGCCCTATGCTCCTCCCCCTGACTTCCCCCACTCTTACCCTGCCTTCCCCATCCCCCCAACTCCTCGTAGTAGGCACTGTACTGTGCTCTTGTTGGTTCAGCTGAGCTACGGCCGCTTAACTGGGCTGTTGTGGCACTCGCCGGGTCCTGGCAGGGAGATTTACAGGGGAGATAACCTTCCAGTTAGGGGAAAAGTCGTGGGAATGGGGCGTGTTTTGGGGGAGAAGCCAGAGTAAGTGTATTATTTGGTCTATAATTATTCCTCCTTTTGTCATCTCTCTATCTTCCTTGTTCGTGGGTATTCTTGATTGTTTTGTGGTTAGTTGCTGGAGCAGTGTGTGTACTCACCTATTTATGCTTGCGGGGGTTGAGCTTTGGCTCTTTGGTCCCGCCTCTCAACTGTCAGTCAACTGGTGTACAGGTTCCTGAGCCTACTGGGCTCTATCATATCTACATTTGAAACTGTGTATGGAGTCAGCCTCCACCACATCACTGCCTAATGCATTCCATCCGTTAACTACTCTGACACTGAAAAAAGTTCCTTCTAACGTCTCTGTGGCTCATGTGGGTACTCAGTTTCCACCTGTGTCCCCTTGTTCGCGTTCCACCAGTGTTGAATAGTTGTCCTTGTTTACCCGGTCGATTCCCCTGAGAATTTTGTAGGTTGTGATCATGTCTCCTCTTACTTTTCTGTCTTCCAGTGTCGTAAGGTGCATTTCCCGCAGCCTTTCCTCGTAACTCATGCCTCTTAGTTCTGGGACTAGTCTAGTGGCATACCTTTGGACTTTTTCCAGCTTCGTCTTGTGCTTGACAAGGTACGGGCTCCATGCTGGGGCCGCATACTCCAGGATTGGTCTTACATATGTGGTGTACAAGATTCTGAATGATTCCTTACACAGGTTCCTGAACGCTGTTCTGATGTTAGCCAGCCTCGCATATGCCGCAGACGTTATTCTTTTTATGTGGGCTTCAGGAGACAGGTTTGGTGTGATATCAACTCCTAGATCTTTCTCTCTGTCCGTTTCATTAAGTACTTCATCTCCTATTCTGTATCCTGTGTCTGGCCTCCTGTTTCCACTGCCTAGTTTCATTACTTTGCATTTACTCGGGTTGAACTTCAACAGCCATTTGTTGGACCATTCACTCAGTCTGTCTAGGTCATCTTGTAGCCTCCTACTATCATCCTCAGTTTCAATCCTCCTCATAATTTTTGCATCATCGGCAAACATTGAGAGAAACGATTCTATACCCTCTGGGAGATCATTTACATATATCAGAAACAGTATAGGTCCAAGGACTGACCCCTGCGGGACTCCACTCGTAACGTCTCGCCAATCTGAGACCTCACCCCTCACACTGACTCGTTGTCTCCTGTTGCTTAGGTACTCCTTTATCCAATGGAGTACCTTCCCTTTCACTCCAGCCTGCATCTCCAGCTTTTTCACTAGCCTCTTGTGTGGCACTGTATCAAAGGCTTTCTGACAATCCAAAAATATGCAGTCTGCCCACCCTTCTCTTTCTTGCCTTATTTTTGTTGCCTGGTCGTAGAATTCAAGTAACCCTGTGAGGCAGGACCTGCCATCCCTGAACCCATGTTGATGCTGTGTTACAAAGTTCTTTCGCTCCAGATGCTCCACTAGCTTTCTTCGCACAATCTTCTCCATCAGCTTGCATGGTATGCAGGTTAGGGACACTGGCCTGTATTCAGTGCCTCCTGTCTATCCCCTTTCTTGTATATCGGGACTACGTTAGCTGCTTTCCAAATTTCTGGCAGTTCCCCTGTTGCCAGTGATTTGTTATACACTATGGAGAGTGGTAGGCACAGTTCTTCTGCTCCTTCCTTTAGTATCCAAGGGGAGATTCCATCTGGGCCTATAGCCTTTGTCACATCCAACTCTAGTAAACACTTCCTTACTTCCCCGCTGGTAATCTCAAACTCTTCCAGTGGTTCCTGGTTAGCTATTCCCTCTCTTATCTCTGGAATTTCTCCTTGCTCTAAGGTGAAGACCTCCTGGAATTTCTTATTCATTTCCTCACACACTTCCTTGTCGTTTGTAGTGAATCCTTCTGCCCCTATCCTTAATTTCATAACCTGTTCCTTTACTGTTGTTTTTCTCCTGATGTGGCTATGCAGCAATTTAGGCTGAGTCTTTGCCTTGCTTGCGATGTCATTTTCGTATTGTCTTTCTACCTCTCTTCTCATCCTGACATATTCATTTCTGGCATTCTGGTATCTTTCTCTGCTCTCCAGTGTCCTGTTATTCCTATAGTTTCTCCATGCCCTTTTACTTTGCTGCTTAGCTAGCCTACATCTCTGATTAAACCATGGGTTTCTCATCTTCATTTCACTGTTTTCCTTTTGGACTGGGACAAACTTGTTTTCTGCGTCCTTGCACTTCTGCGTGATGTAGTCCATCATATCTTGGCAACCCGTCCTCTAAAAATAACGTCACTTTTGGCTCGTATGCGCCGCTATGGCCAAATTTGGACGTAATTTGAAATGAAATCGACTCACAAAAGTGACGTACTGTCCCGTTTTCTGTTTGAGTCGTCCGGCTTACTCGGCCAGCTTAGAAAAGGATTCTATCCATTAACGTTTTTCATACCGTTTTGAAACTTTATGAGAATTTCCTGCCCACCTAACCTATCAGAGGACCCTTAACTTACTGTTGTTGAAAAAAATCCAAAATTTATAATAATTTTTTTTTTCATTTTCAAATTACGTCCATATTCGGCCATACGGGCAAACGGCCAAAAGCGACGTTCTTTTTAAGAGCACAGGTTGATCTTGGACCGTCTTTCCCCTGAGCTCTGTTTCCCATGCTATTTCTGTTAGGAATTTTCTTATCTCCTCATAGTTTCCCTTTCGGTATGCTAACCTTTTGGTTTCGGGATCCCTCCTTGAGTTCAATACCCCTTCTTCTATCAGGTACTCAAACACCAGTACACTGTGGTCGCTCATTCCTACTGGGGCCTCAAACCCGATTTCTCTTATGTCGGAATCGTTCAGAGTGAAGACCAGGTCGAGTCTCGCTGGTTCGTCACTTCCTTTCATCCTTGTGGGTTCTCTGACATGCTGAGTTAAAAAGTTTCTAGTCACCACCTCCAGTAGTTTGGCTCTCCAAGTATCCTCGCCTCCATGCGGTTCCTCGTTCTCCCAGTCAATCCTTCTGTGATTGAAGTCCCTCATGAGGAGCAGGTGGGATCTATTTCTACAGGCAGCATAGGCTGCCCTCTCAATTATAGTGTTAACTGCCTGTTGTTGTTTTCGTACTCTTGACTGGGTCTTCTGTCATTTGGTGGAAGGTTGTATATTACTGCTACTACTACTATTCTTGGTCCTCCCATTGTCATGGTGCCTGCTATGTAGTCTCTGAACCCCTCACAGCCCGGGATAGCCATCTCCTTAAAACTCCATTCCTTTCTCATGAGTAGGGCCACTCCGCCTCCTCCCCTACCTTCCTTCTCTTTCCTTATTACTGTGTACTCCTGAGGAAACATGGCATTCGTTATGATTCCAGAGAGTTTTGTTTCCGTGAGTCTGATTACATCTGGGTTCACTTCTTGTGCTCTTTCCCTTAGTTCACTTGTCTTGCTTGTGATCCCATCTATGTTCGAGTACATCACCCTGAAACTGACTCTGTTCTGCTTCTCCTCTGGGGGGGACCTGTGGCATCTGGGGTGAGCGGGAGCTGGGAGGATCTGGTACGGGGAGACTGGAGGAGGAAAGGCTTGGGGTGATGGGGTAGAGGGGGAGGGTAGGGGGAAGAGTGAGAGGAGGAGGGTTGGGTGGAAAGTGAGAGAGAGTGGGTTGGGGGGTGAGAGGGGGAGGTTTGGGGGAGCATGGGGGAGGAGAGGCTTTGGGAGATGGGGGGGCATAAAAGGGGGAAGGGCTAGGAGAGGGGGGAAAAGGAAGGGTGAGGAAGAGGAGAGGGTTTATGGGAGTGGTGGAGAGGGGAAGACGTAGGTGGGTTGGGAGAGAGTGGGGGGGCTTAGGGGGGCGGGGGAGAACGGAGGGCTTGGGGGTGGGAGAGACGGGAGGGCATGCGGGAGAAGGGAGGGCTTGGGGGATGGGGCAGAAGGGAGGTCCTGGGGAGAGGGGTGAGTGGGAGGAGGGTGGGTGGGTGGGGGGAGGGTGCCCTAGGTGGTTACTTAGTGGGGGGGCTGACAGGGGATGGGGCATGTATGGTGTCTGTCGGGTAGAATGTGGGGGTGGTGCCCCACTCCCTGTGGCTGTTGCACTGTTTGAGGAGGGTTCCCCACTCCCCTCTGGGATTGTAGGGTTTGGGGTTGTGGTTCTCTGATTCCTTTCTCT